>JAWPHD010010596.1:0-85000 GCA_037043455.1 Cyrtodaria siliqua
GTGTTTTACGTCATTTTCAACACTGAAAAGTGGATCGGATCCACACAAACACAAACTAGAGATAAAAGTAGCAGACTCGGTTTTATTGAGTCCGTTCAAGGTTATATATGACGGCCGATTTCTTTCGTGGTGGAGGCGACCACCTACTTTTCCTGGGTAGAACCCGTACTGTACACTTCCCGCCTTCCGTAAGAATCGATACTTCCTCACTTACAAGTCGATCTCCCAGTGAGATTCGAACCCGCAGCAGTGTGCGGCGTAGGCTTACAACGTTAACGTCGTTAACCATTCGGCCACGGAGACGCATTTAAACAGATCTGTAAGGTTAGCCTCTACTCTACTGACATATACTCAGTACGTTTAAAAACGTAACAGGTTTGATTTTCGATTATTTGAAGTCCACTGTTATTTTGTTTTGAAAATCTAGATTGTATTTTAAGTTAGTACACATGTCTATTTGTCCTAACGGTTAACATGGCGAAAAATAGTTGCGTAAGATTTGACCTGTTTCTTTCAGTTAAAACACATTTTGCACGAGGAATTTTTACATCTCTAAAAATTCAAATCTACCGAGTGTACTACGAAATAACAATGCATTACTTGTAAAACACCACGTGCTATAGATGGAAGTGTGAGAAATATAATAAATACTGAAAAGGACATCCTTTGGAAGCAACAAACGTGAACACGAGATAAAAGTAGCAGATTCGGTTTTACTGAGTCTGTTCATGAGAGGTATAAACTTCTTAGTCACTTAAAAAGCGTTACAAATACAGACACTCGGCTATGTCTTGTCTTTATGGAGAATTCGTGCTTTCACCAGCTCATGTCGAAATTGAGCTATATTGCTTCTTGTTTAGTACTATCCATCACAATGGAAAATAACTTAACATTGTACAACGCGCCTCAAGATGTATTATATAGTTCATCATGTCGCACATGTAAATTAACATTGTGTGGTTTAAAATAATACCTTATCAAATTCGAACTCGGATTCATTCGCAAGACAACTTCATTTTGTTGTGTAATGCCTACCTATTGTCTTACAAAGTATCGACAAATATCGGTAGTGTAGTGGTTATCTATTTGAAAAAGCAAATAAGAACTTAATTGTCTTAATTTCCAAGTTCAATTCCCGCTCAGGGCAACTATTTGTAGTAAATATATTCGAAAGCCGTATGTTTACCTCTAAGAAGGCTGGATGAAAATGTGATATGTTACGCATCGAATACTGGCTTACTATAACTACCGACTTATTGCAATGGACGGATGTTCGTCGAACTGAAGCTACTTCACTCGTGGCTCATTCAAATGCATGAGTTAGTTAAGTAGCTTAAGATTCAGATCTATGGCATTTAAAAGTTGAACATATATTCGTGGTATATATTTATTGTGTTTATATTTCCATTTACATGAATGGAGAGAACTGTAACTTAGATTGCAACAACTTGTGGTTCAATCCGTTTGCATATGTTGCTTGTAATAGTGTGATTCTTCATACAGATATTGTAACATATGAGTGCATAAACATACACGTCTTGGAGCCGCGAGACGATGTTTTATATGCGCCGTCTTCAATTCGTATATGTGATTGACTTCTTTATGTTTCGACTTAGCGCAGATTATCTTTGCGCAAGACATAAACAGTCAATTTAAACTTAAACACTAATTTTATAAACGTACCAATTACCTGAAGTGAAAAAGTGTCTGATATGTGTTATCCACTTCAAACTTAAAGGTTAATAACAAACAAAACAACAACAACATTTTGTTAAGTACTACGTTATTTTAAATCAACTAAAATACACATGTATTCTACTTCACTGTGTAAAGGATCACGTGCCTAAGTTTGAATGTGTGTATAGCAACGTCATACAAGGAAACGAGTTGACAATGAGGATATACTGTTCAATATGGCTGTTTATTAATGTTAATAGATTTACATTATGAAAAAAATGTGATATGAAATGGAAGATTAATCATTGATTGATTAGGTTGGAACGTTTATTTAGAGTTATGTTGTGGTTTATTTGATGTATTAACTTTTGAACGAGTAGTGGGTACGGTCTGAAATTGTGATGCCTATACATTTTTTGTCTTTTGATCAATACCAATGAGATGTCTAGGGTACACAAAGGCACCCTCAAATGAAAGTAATCCGAGCAATATCTGGCCCTAGAAGACTTATTTATTTATTTTTATTTTTTCTTTGGCTTTTAAGAATTGTTACAATAATTTCGCCTTAAAATAAATCAATTAATGTTAATGTACACATATACCATCTATTGTAGTGACCCCACACATTGAAAATCATTTGGATGTTGTTCAGAGAATTTCGAGAGCCGAAAGGAAACGTAGGTCGGAATTAGGAAACTGTCTGAATTTTGCCGGGCAATATTTATCGACGCAGCGGTCACGATCACGTGACACTTGATCTGAATAACAAATGTCGAAAGTCTAATATTTGTTAAGTTTGCATGAACATTTTAATCACATGATATATATCTGTTCAAATTAAATAAACATATCATGTATATTGAGCATTACGTTAGATGCTTGGAATAACTGTTGCTTCAATGCATATACAGTACATTGGGGAGTATAGAATCATCGGTAGTAAATCAGGGGCGTAGCCAGGCATACTCCTGTACGCCCGGGCGTACTCTAGAAAATCGAATGTGAAAAATAAAAGTGCTTATTGAAGGAGGGTAAGAAGGAATTAGGCACTACAATGTTTTTTTAAAAACACACTTAATGAATAAAATCTCGCTCAAATGAAGCCAAAAACCTCCGAAATTACACGCAATTTTCAAAATTTTCCCTGGGCCAGCAGGAGGGGGACACACCCTCCCGCACCCCCCAGGGCGTATTCTCCAAAAGGCTCTGGCTACGCCCCTGATAAAGAATCATTTTCTGTTTAAAAATCAATTTTCTCAGCTCATGTAGTTTAAACATTTCCAGACTTGATGATAAATCATATATAAGCAAAGATTTATGCAGCGGTGAAATATTTGGTGCATTTTTACATGTAAAATGTATTAAGTGCAACACGTCTCAGAAAAAATAGATTCCCTAATACCCACATGTACTATTTTTTTTAAATGAAAAAGTCATACTGTCACATTAAATAGAGATATAGATATCTACTGGTAACTATAATAAATGGTAGGGACAAAAGTCAAAATGTAATCATCAAATACGTTAAGTTGGAAAAGTTTGGCACTCATGGCACTTCTCGGGATACAATGAAATTAGGTAAATATTGATGCAAAACACAATACTAAATAATTCACACGGATAGAGGACAATACTTTCAGAAATGTTTCTATCATATAGCTGAAAGGGAAAATCTAAATCAAATGATTAGCATACTTTTTGTATTGATTATTACAACACAAATAGTTATCCGATCAGTCTCAAAAGTTCACTAGCAATGCTGTACACTTTAAGACTTATAAAAAACTCGACTACGTTATATCATTTCAATCCGATAATCACATATATTTTTTCAGTCAAAATGGAGAGAACTGTAATTTATGTTAAAACAACGTGTGATTCCATTCTTTCGCATGTGTTGCGAGAAAAAAAAGATATTTAACGCATATAGTTCTATCGATATTGTAACAAAACTGCAATAAAAATATTATTAAAGTGAACAATCTAAACAGTTCATACCTTGTCGTTGATTGTATGTGTAACCGTTTATAGTTTGATACGATCAATTTTCAAATTAAAATTCTCGAAATGTAATATCAATCATCAATTATCTCTGATTGACGAACCTGAACAGATATAGACTAACAAACCAAGATGAAGTTGTAAATGGCGAAATGTATACTAAGGGAGGTAACTACATTAATGTATGAACATAAAATAACAGTTAACTGCACTTCAACGATAGTTTTCATGACTCACTCACTGAAAAGGGTTATATGGCACCTACAGAAATGACCGTCCCATGCCACCCTCTCCGTTTATATCGAGATAAAAGCATATGCTTCAGGGAAATAAACTGTCTTCGTTGTTACATTAACTTTTATTTTTGAGCCTATGTTTTATAATGTGTAGCATACGTGGTGATTGAATTGTTTAACGTTTGTGATTGCACTGTTTTAATTCCAAACTAAATAAGCATTTGATTTATCATCCGTACTACCACTAAAAGTCTTGGCGTGCTTTTCTAAGTATTTGATTTTTCTCGAAATCATCTATCAAGAAACGGCAAGAACAAAGCAGACACCTTTATGTTTGCCCAGGAAGATTATATGGCGCACCAGCAGTTTCAAAATACGTTTCACCATATTGCAAGGCCATCGAGAAAAGGGTACCAGCTGGGGGCATGGGTCAGGGGTGTGTGAAATATCAAAATAGTTTTATAATTGTAGCCACAATTAGTTATTGTAATTTGGCTCGGCCGAGGACACCAACCACTGCGCTAGTTTATTTTACCGCAATCCGGCGAGTAACCTATTATGGCATAAAATCCCTAGAAAGTTAAAATATTCTAAATATTTATTAACATATGTACATTATAAATGTTTTGTCTAATCGTTCCCGTTGGGTCATTTACTGAAATATTTAAAATATGTTGCATATAAAAGGTTATAAAAAATGATAAAGCTGCCCATTACTGTTTGTCAGGCACCAGTCCTCAGCATCCGAAATCTCTCATTGTCTAGAGACCTTCATCTGAGGAAGGGTGTTTGTCAGGCATCAATCCTCGGCATCTGAAATCTCTCAGTTGTCTAGATACCTTCGTCTGAGTAAGGGTGTTTGTCAGGCACCAGTCCTCGGCATCCGAAATCTCTCATTTGTCTAGAGACCTTCGTCTGAGGAAGGGTGTTTGTCAGGCACCAGTCCTCGGCATCCGAAATCTCTCATTCGTCTAGAGACCTTCGTCTGAGGAAGGGCGTTTGTCAGGCACTAGTCCTCAGCATCCGAAATCTCTCATTTGTCTAGAGACCTTCGTCTGAGGAAGGGCGTTTGTCAGGCACCAGTCCTCAGCATCCGAAATCTCTCATTTGTCTAGAGACCTTCGTCTGAGGAAGGGCGTTTGTCAGGCACCAGTCCTCAGCATCCGAAATCTCTCAGCTGTCAAGAGACCTTCGTCTGAGGAAGGGCGCTTGTCAGGCACCAGTCCTCAGCATCCGAAATCTCTCATTTGTCTAGAGACCTACGTCTGAGGAAGGGCGTTTGTCAGGCATCAGTCCTCAGCATCCGAAATCTCTCAGCTGTCTAGAGACCTTCGTCTGAAGAAGGGCGCTTGTCAGGCACCAGTCCTCAGCATCCGAAATCTCTCAGCTGTCTAGAGGCCTTCATCTGAGGCAGGATGTTTGTCAGGCACCAGTCCTCAGCATCCGAAATCTCTCTGTTGTCTAGAGACCGTCGTCTGAGGAAGGATGTTTGTCCACACAAAGCCACTAGGCGGCCACACTGGGGAGAGCTATGATCACATATTAAAGTGGTATAGTGGAACAAAATCCCGCTGTAATAATGAGGACTGCCAATATATAAAACTAGAACCTTCGACTCTTCTGGGTAAAACAATGATGATAAGTATTAAAAGTGTATATGCAACTACCTCGGTTTTTGTCGGAGATATCAATGTACTATAACACAAAAATTACAACGATTTGAGCTAACAACGATTAGAACAGGCTTAGATACATTGAAGAAATGTGTGGATTATTTTCTTCCAAAGATGGTTAAATGAAAAAAAAACAGTACATAAACTAAGAAAGGGTGATTGAGGGGAAAAAAAGAAATTAGACTGTCAGTATTATCGAGTCCAGCAAACAAAACATACCATCTGATCCACTCCAACATTGGAGTTGGATCCTGGACCGTAGTAGTATAGATACTGAGAGTACCATGCCAGTTTCTCCTCGCGGGGAACGAGAATAACTAGTGAAATATGCCAGGGGGGACTCAGGCGTAACTCTCATAAATGTAAGTCACGCCTAAATCAACATCCCAACATATTTCAACAGTTTTCTCAAGTAACCCCGCTCTGGGAAACTCACCTGATACTCTCAGTATCTATACTACTAATCAATCCGGATTGCTATTTTAATAACATAACATTTGCAACTTTTTAAGCAAAGTCAGACGGAACCGGGCAGTAGTCTTCATCATCGCTTTGTATATCATATTTCTACACTTTGCTATTTAATATTTTCAATATTTTTAAATGGAACCGAACTGTTGAAATCCTCATTGTAACCGTTCCATTTAATCAATGCTTGTTTCTTTTTATAATCGCGTCGTATACCTTTTTCAATCCTGACTATTTCTGGCTTTGCTTTTATCATTTCTAATTCATAAAAGCTTCCATCAATGTTTTCGTTGTTTAAACCTTTTATTTTGTATGTCACAGGATTTGTGTTTTGAATTTCATCAACAACAAATATTTCTTCAGTCCAATTCGGGGTATAACATTTCTCAAACGTTCTTTTATATTTGCTGATTCAAACATTATACCCTATTTTAAACTTTGGCTTAATTTGATTACTTCTCATCTTTCCATACAAGTTGAAATACACTGTTCCTTTATTCTTCTTATCACTAGCTTCAATTGGTGTCATTTTAATACTTCGATGTTTTGTATTATTATACTTATCAACCATCGCCTGAAGCACGTCTAAATATGTATTTGTATTGTTAGCTGTTAAATATTTCCACATCTTTTCTTTTAATGTTCGGTTAAATAGTTCAATTACTACAGCTTTTCCGAAATTAAAAGTGTGATACATTTTAATATTATTATCATCAAGAAATTGTTTAAACGTCTTGTTACAAAACTCCGAACCCTGGTCAACCCACAGCAATTTACATTGTCTTCCTGTACTGATTATTTGTTGGAATGCTTTGGTAATTTATAAACCAGTTTTATTTGGAACTGGAATAACCCAAGCAAATTTACTAAATAAATCAATAACAGTAAGCAAGTATTAAGTACCTTTATTATACTTTGAAAACGATTTCATGTCAACTAAGTCAGCAGACCATATTTTATCAATTTCATTAACAATCACACGCCGTTGAGTGAACTTTCTTCGTATAGGTTTATGAAGTTCGTTTGCTAACTTGTCAGTCCATTTCAACGCATTTTCTCGTTTTTTGAGTTTCCAAGACCAAGTTTATATTTTGCACTAATAACTGGTTTTACTATCAAATTCTTGGCAATCCTTTCTCCGATAGTTTTAGACTTGCTAGATTTTAAACCAGTAAGCATGTTTTTATCACACATCGATTTATTACTAGGATTTTCATCATAACAATAATCATGATCTTTACAAACAGCATCTAATTCATTTACCGATTCTCCGCTATCAAGTGGATTACCAGGACCGCAATATTTATAACCAGGAAGCGTTAATCCCTTTTTAGGCAACAGAGGAAGCATAGCTTTGTGAATATCAATATTACCACCTTCTGTGTTTTTAACAAACTTTGTTTTAGTAATACCACAAGATGCACAAGTTGCTCTTAACATTGTTCTACCATTTTTTGCTAAAACATACTTAGGATTAATATTTTCAGTAACCATCTTTTCTTTAATACAGTAACTCATATATAATATGATTAGATTATACTACGTTTGCAAAATATGATTTTATAATGTTTTCATTTTTTACTAGTTTGTAAGGCTTTAATAATTTGTAAAGAATATCATACATACTATTTCCTTTTCTTAACTTTTTAATGAAGAATATACAGAAATATCCACACAAGACACTTGTTTTATCTTCGTATTGAATGGTGTTGCATTTTATATTAGGTATGTAAGTTACAACTTCTTTTGGTGGACTCAAACCAAACGGATCTAAGTAATAATTATTATAGTAACAAGTCCAGTGTGTACCAGGTCCAATATAATCATCAAGATTAATAATACCACATTCTTGTTTATTTTGTTTTGTTGGTAATTTGTTTTTGCTAAACACTCCCCTGAATTTCTGTATACCTAACCGCTTAACCCACTTTATTATTTCTAAGTTAGAGATAGGCTGGTTTTTAATTTTTTTTTTTTTTACAAATGGGATACTTCTGTATGGTCTAATTTGTGAGTCTACTTGCAAACCTTGTCCTCTTCTATCAACTCTTAACCCTTGTCCTCTTTTACCTACTTGCAAACCTTTTCCAGTCAAACCACTAATCCAATCCAATCAATCCATTGATCCAATCAATGGAATTCCTAATGATGCAAGCATTCCAAGAAATCCTCCGTCCTGCTGTTGTTTTTTAGTTAATTTAACAGGGCAGCGGCCTTTTGACTTTGCTATCTTGTTTCTTTGCGCAGCTGTTAATTTATTTGATTTTAGAAATGTTTGTTTTTTATCACTAGGAACAGTTGCCGTTACATCTTGCTGTTTGTTATTACTGGGAACAGTTACCGTTTTAGGAGCGGTTACCATCTTATTACTAGAAGCACATGCTAGTACGTCTTGTAGTTGTTTTTGTGTTAGTTTAATAGTGCAGGAACCTTTTGACTTTGCTATTTTATTTTTTTGCGCAGATGTTAATTTATTTGATTTTAAAAGTGTTTGTTTTTTATCAGCAGGAACCGTTACCATTCCATTTCCAAATATTTTACCAATTCCAGTACTTGCCAGACCACTAAGTGCCCCTGTTGCTAGAGGTCCTAATATCTTTGGAGCAAATTTAGCAACTGTTGGTAAAACAAACAAGCTAATGCACCTAAAAAGACTCCATTTTTAGACTGAGACCTCATTTGTGATTTTGATATACTTATATCTAATCCCCGTCCATTAGATTTAGCTTTGTTAATATTGTTAATCTGGGTAGCTGTCAGTGACAAGGGAAAATTCCCAGTTAGTTGGTTATTTTTTAACCTGAGTGTTAATTCACTTTTGTTTCCATATGCTTTTGCCAGACTTTGTTTCTGACCATCTATTAAATTTACTGAATAATTTACGTAAGTCATATATACTATAAGTTAGATTAAACAATAACTAGTTCATTTCCAACAGTATCAATAATAACATCTTCCTCATAAAGAACGAGAGCATAAGCTTTATAGTCTCACTATGCACTTAGCTCCCTTGCATGTGACTGTAGGATGATTCTTACACCATAAAATGTAGGGGTGTGTTCTTCGGTTTGAGATATTTTAATAATTGCCCATGGATATTTTCTTTTCTTGTTGCAGGTGAGAAAACAATAGTGTGAGATTGGATGAACAGCGATTAGACGACACTGACAGCAAAATGTGACACATTTGTGGGTGCTCAAAATGCGTATGAATTTAGGTGCAAACTGTTTAGTGAAAGCCGAAAAGAGTACCTTGACTGCCACCACTCACATTAAAAAAAACCAAACTGGGCTATGTAACAGATTTTGTGGATTTTTATGAGCAGCAGTAACTGTATTTTCTCAAAAAAATACTTTTAGACTCTAAATGCT
The DNA here is from genome assembly GCA_037043455.1 of Cyrtodaria siliqua. Lineage (NCBI taxonomy): Eukaryota > Metazoa > Mollusca > Bivalvia > Adapedonta > Hiatellidae > Cyrtodaria > Cyrtodaria siliqua. The sequence continues at coordinate 9,427 of JAWPHD010010596.1, forward strand.
TGATTCAGAATGGAAAATTGGACTTTACTGCCTATGGCCAACACAGTAAAATCGAAGTGTGTTGTGAGACCTTAACAGAAACAATCAGCCAGACGCTTTCAGTACAGCTTTCATTGACACAGATCAATATTTCTGAGTTTGATGTTTTCAACTGTGTGAAAAAGTTGAATTGAACTTTTTATGATGAATTGCAATGAACTTTAGTTGGATTTGGCCATAAATTAGTGATTTTGCACATGAAAATGGACCATACTTTGATCAACATGGATTATTTTGTGTATGCTGTTTGTAGTGAACTCCCAAACCACTTCCGTAATGTCGATATGGATTCCAGGCGATGAAACATCCTGATGAAACGCAATATAAATGTTGTCAGTGCATATTTCAGTGCATACACATGTACATGCAGTATCAACTATTCCGCGAAAGATGGATATTCGATTGTATTTGCCAAAAAAAGTTTGTGCTTGCGAGTCGATAAATTGTTTCTGGAAGTTTAGTTCTCGTCTCTGTTGGGTTCAAATGGATACAATATACCGACACTATGCCAGGGACATGTTCACGGAAAGCAGCTTCATATGACATCTAACAGGTATGTGTTTGTATAGCAAATTATTTATTTCAGCTATTGACAATATTAGAAAAATACCCCACCAACTTATGCAGTGCAACAAATTTCAAAACCGCTGTTCGGTGTGTCTTATTTGTCGAGAATGTTCATCAGATATGTTTATTAACTTAGTCGCTCTTCCTTGTTTGCTTTGAAGTTGCGTGACAACCTTTTTCGAACCGCTGTGTCTTTTGGGAAGATTTGTCGTTTGCAGTTGCACATTTGTCGAGACACAAAACTGTTTCACGTTTGGTGTTAGCTGAATGAGGCGTTCCAGCTTTTAGCGTATTCATCTCATTTCTTGTATTCCATTTGTACGCAGGCAATTTGTTCTCTCGTGATATTTTTTCATGCGCATTTCATACAAATTTCACGTCATGTCAAATAAAAAACATCTAATATATTGTGTGTCTGTTTATATATATAGGAAAAAAAAATCCAGACAAAACTTTAATGTACTGTTACATTCTTAATCGTCTCTTTTTACGTAAATTAAAAAATGGCGTTAAAAGTGTTTTCGGTTCTGAATTCTGATTATAAATGTTATTTTGCACTAAGAAATAAAGCTGTGCTAATATATGTTTGAATAAAAAAAATGTACGCGAATTACATCATTGAAATTCAAGTGAATTTCGCGTCATAATAAAACATTAAATTCTGGTTCTATCATTATTCACGGTAAAGATTGCCTTTGTCGCCTAGACTTTTTTTTCCGCAGATCTGTACTGAATTTATTTGTGGCATGTTACGTGTTGTGCTGCATTACGTATAGTAATATGCTGCTATCTTTTTCGCTCTGATCCGAATGGCTTGCATTCAATTTTCACTGCTTTGAGTAGGTGTACAGTGTCGTCTGGAGAAACACTGCAGTCGGTCGCAAGCAGTTGATCACTGATTTTCATTGACTGACTGACTGACTGACTGACTCTGACTGACTGTGACTGACTGACTATGACTGACTCTGTGACTGACTATGACTGACTGACTGACTGACTGACTGACTGTAATTTGAGATGAATTCAACAACTATGTATGAAGTGCATGCAATGCGGTTCAATGCGATTAATTAACAGTTTCGATATAACATGGAATTGACAGACATTTGTATGAAATATACCGATTGTTATAATTTCATAGATTTTTAAGATAAGCGCTGTTCATGTACATTTGGTAGCGCTATCTGTATTGTGATAATTTCTTGAAAACTAATCTGCATGCCGGTGGTTTTGGGTTGTTTTTCTGCTTTTAGCAAGTTGTGGTGTCATTTAGTGTTTCCTAGTTAACTCCCCTGCTGGTTTTATGTATTTGTTCCCCTTTTAAATCACTGTTGGGTATATTTTCTGATTTTTTCCCTACATTTTGTTTTATAAAATGGCTAGGTTTTCAAATAGTAATATTTACTAACATCATTATCAATATTGTAATCATGTGATGAGTAAAAGCCATTTCATCTTTTTATACAGGAAGCTGGTAGAAGATGCCAATTTGAGAGTAGAAGGGAGGGCTTGTTTTATTGTAGCCATGCCTGTGATGACATCAACTTGAATGGCCTTTAATGACATTGTAGGACAGGTAATATAATAAATTATTTTTGACTAGAAAATAAGTCTAACCACTATTTCTGTTTCAGAAAGCATCATTTTAAAAAAAAAAAAAAAGAAAAAAAAAGAAAATCATATATGGGCATAGGTGAACAATTAATAAATTAAGAAACACTGCCTGAAAGACAAACATCACACTTTTTTTATATTATATACATATCCAACACAAATCCTACAGAATTTAAGAACACAATCTCTTAGAATACAAAAGTTACTAAATAATTTCTACTCTTGATTCAGATTAAAATTCCTGATTTTTTCGCTCCATGAATATGGCACGAAGCAAATTGATGCATGTTGCATTTTGAGCCGTAAACTCATGTAATCTATGACAAAAGTATCTATAAACTATTTTGTTTGTTAGGTAGTCACCTAAGTTGTTGCGGGTATGATTTTGAAGACATGCACACACATGAGCCCCCCTTGAAGGTCTCACTATGCTCTTAGCTCCCTTGCATGTGACTGTAGGATGATTCTTACACCATAAAAAGTAGGGGTGTGTTCTTCGGTTTGAGATATTTTAATAATTGCCCATGGATATTTTCTTTTCTTGTTGCAGGTGAGAAAACAATAGTGTGAGATTGGATGAACAGCGATTAGACGACACTGACAGCAAAATGTGACACATTTGTGGGTGCTCAAAATGCGTATGAATTTAGGTGCAAACTGTTTAGTGAAAGCCGAAAAGAGTACCTTGACTGCCACCACTCACATTAAAAAAAAAAAAAACTGGGCTATGTACCAGATTTTATGGATTTTTATGAGCAGCAGTAATTGTATTTTCTCAAAAAAATACTTTTAGACTCTAAATGCTTGATTCAGAATGGAAAATTGGACTTTACTGCCTATGGCCAACACAGTAAAATCGAAGTGTGTTGTGAGACCTAAGGAGCTCCTGGAGCTGTATTTAATTTATATCTCAAATTTAGTTGTTTTGGATCAACACTAACCTCATTTCCCTTGTAACTTAAATCGAAATATATCATTCCGAAGAGATTTTTAAAATTACCCGTATTGAGTAAAGTTCCAGTGTTTTTATCATTTTGCTTGTAATAATAATTAATAACATCTCTGAATATTCTTATAATATTATCATAACTGTATTCAGTTTCTGGATAATAAACTCCATTTCCAACTTCCAATCTGGCTGTTTGCAAATAAGAAGCAGCATCACCAGCATATTGTTTAAACGTATCTAAAAGGTGAGGATTTCGCTATTGGTGCGAACTCTTGTCTGAACTTTGCAAATACACAAACACATGTTTGGGACTTTTGACTCCAGCTGTTATTCTAAATACGGATTCAGTTAGTTGAGAACTTCCGCTTTCTTGTATCATTTCACGAAGATAAGTCCATCTTGTTGATGTCATATGATTTGTCATTACGTAACTTAAACCATCTGAGTTAAATATCATTCTGGGTATCCACAAACCTAATTTTTTAATAACTACTCGGCCGTCATCACCACTTGATTTGAAAATTAACACATTATCATTTGTCAGTTGCAAAAGCTCATTTGAATTTGACCAGGAGGAAGCATGTTTGTTTCCAAACCTCCAAAGAAGGAATATTTGTTTAATGGAATTATAGAGTCAACTTTTTGATTAGTTATGATCAAAGCATGACGAATCGCAAATCCTGAATTATAACCGGCTTGATCATCTCGAGATTCTGCCGCAGTCGTATTATCAAAATAAAAGTATTCGTTTGTTCCGGTTGTCTTTGCATAATCGTCAGAAATTTCAAGCAAGCTTTTGATATTAACAAATCTGTGAAGAGTATTTCCATCGTAAACTATTTTTCCATTTTGCTTTACTTGCATTTGATCAATCAGTGAAGCTGCATCGTTAATTAAAGGAATTCTGTCAGCGTCTGCGAAATTGGTTCCATCAGCAACTTTGTTTACTCGAAAACTGATTTCAAAATATGCGTTATACCAATCAAAGTAAGAACTTCTATCATTTATTGTAAACTGATAACCACGTTTCATTTGTCTGGTATTATTTCCTGGTTGTGTCACGGGGGTATCTAACTGAATAGGTACATGCTCGTATCTAGTATTATATTGATTACTTCGAAACATCTATATATACTAGTAATTAGATTATTTTTTATTAATTAATCGATTAATTCTCGCATTAATATTTTTGGTTCCTCATCCGGATAGTAATCTGTTAATTTTTGCATTTACATCTTCTTCAATTATATCATCAGCCGCAACTTAAGCTGCATCTTTTGTGGCAGCTTTTGTAAGTTCTTTTAAAATTATCTCACCTTTTGGTTTAGGTTCAATAATTGAAACTAATTTATCAGCAGCCATTTCATCTCCAAGTTTTTTAGAACCGCTTTCTATGATTTGTTTACCAGCAGTTTCTTATGCTTTCTTGCCTGCAGTTTTTACAGACTCACTAAATATTTTTGAGCCAACCTTTGAAAAAATGTCAAATATACCAGCTCCAGTTAATCGATCAACTTGAGTATATGTTCCCGTACTAGTGTCATAAACGTTTTTTAAACATGTCATAACTTATGTTATATTAATTCCTTTAAAACAAATCGAAATGATGTGTGGACACCATTAAGATTAATAATCTTACCGGAGAAATCGGTTATGTAAATATTAATACTGTTAATGATTGTTTTGTTTACCTCACAGAACCCGACTCTTATCGGTTCATCTTTGAAAGGATATGACCTCGTAAGATCAGCTGTACTTATTTCATAAATAACATCCCCGTAGGATCCGTCAACAATAGAATTACTTATCAAATCACAGTGGATATACAACGTATCGATAGAATTTGTTATGTTTGGTGTTACGGTTCCAAATTTAGTTTCTCTGATAACTGCATCTTTGTCAAACCTGATCAAGATGTGAAAGTTTGTTTCTCTTAAATCAAGCATGAAATTATTATGGATGGTAACCAAACATTTGAAACTTGATAAATCAAACTCAATTCTTATCGGGATGGGTGAGTCATCGGTTAAATCATTGTTTACAGACAATGTTTCTTTTATGTAATTATCGGTATCAGCATAACTGTAATTTCCATTTGTAAAAATAATACTTTTCCAATCTGTTCCATTGTGATACCTTATCACTTTGTTATTAAAATCTTCACTAATATCATACCATGAGTAAGTCATGGAATTAATCTTATCAAGTCCGATGCCATATTGTTTGTTCCTGCCTAATATTAATGGTCTGTCAAACACAGTTGTAACATTACTTGGTGTATTTGAGCTATTAATTATTGATGCTTTTTCTGATGATAATATAATTTTTTGTTCCATTATACATATTAGTAGATACAATTAATCACCTTTGTAATACAGTTTAAAACTTGATTTTTCAAAATTGTAAACTTGAGTGCGATGTTGTGTTCTTGGAGAGATGGCCCAATAATGAGATTTTGAAAGATATACTTCAAATGTTCCTTTTAGTAATCGTTTGCCATTTTCTATTTCTGGTCGAGCGTGTGTCTGATCAGTAATTGGAGTTTTATTAAACAAACTAAAAGTTGTATCAATGTCTGTATGTGCGACTGTATATGTAAGGTCTGTTTCAACTACATAACGCCCGGGTTTTACAATTATCATGCCGATGGGACGTTTACCACCACCGGGATTTTCTGTAGCGTATCCTTCAATTTTTATAAGCGGATTGGTTACAAAAGTAAACGCTTCGAGAAAAACATCACGTTAGGTTCTTTCAAGTTGTTTTCATGTCGAGTAAGATACATAATCATCACGGTCTTGAATAATACTTATTCCATCCATCGTAGCTTCAAGAATTAAAATTCGACTTAAATAGTCTACGTTTACTTTCAACTCATCAATTATACCAAGAATTGCTATATGCCGACTATCAGACTTTTGATTATGCTCTTTAAGAAAAGCTATTTCGCCATCGAAAGCTTTGCTTCTTTCATCCTGAGCAGCTTTCAATTGCTTCGAAGCATCATCAATAGCAGTCTCAAGTGTATCAGTGATAATCAGTTTGCTCAGGGCAGTCTCAAGTGTATCAGTGTGAACCAGTTTGCTCAAAGCAGTCTCCAGCGACTTACCATCAACCATTTTCTTTTTGATGTCTTCAAACTCTTTGCTGATATCAGCAACGTTAGTTTTTATCCGCCCATTTAATATTTTTATTTGAGTTATTTCAGCAGCAAAAGCAGTTCTCATTTGTTTTGAAGCATCGGCAATAGCAGTTTCAAGTTCATTATTGTCAACCATTTGTTTATTGATTTCTCCAATCCGTGTAATTAATATTTTGAACACCAGTTCTTATTTGTTCACTTAATTTCTTGAAGTTTTCACTCTCTTCCAATACATGTTCTTTTTTTTCTAGCTCTTTCAAAGCATCACCCAGAAGTTTTATTTCATCTTTCAATCCGTTTTGAATTTCAAGCATTTTCTCACGGTTTGCTTGTAACTTTGTTTGTATCAGACTTAGTTTATCTTCAACACCTGATGTCAGAGTTTTTATCATGTCTGGAATTTTATCAATATTATAATCACGTATGATTTTTTTTACTCTTCTTAGAGTAAATTGCTTTGTTGCTGCATCATCTGCTTTTGTCGGATTACCAACATTGATAATTTTATTATTATCCATGTTAAGCTCACTTCTCAAAACATTTTCCTGGTTTCTGCCTTTGTTAAGATAATTAACCAAATGTTTTTGTTTTACATACTCAGACAGCACAATACCAAAATTTGTAATATTGACACTGCCAGTAGTAACTTCCTCGCCAAGATCATTAAAAAGCCCCATTATATATAATATGATTAGATTAATTTTCGCCGTTGAAGTTAGGCTTTACTAACTTCCTAGGGCGATCAAGATACAGAAAGTCGTACTGCTTGTCAGTTGCTTTTTTATACTGATGTTTGCTGACATCTTGTTCGTTGGAAAGCATGCCCAGCTCACGATTTACCGGAGTCGCGAAGAAGATGTAATGAGAGCAATTCAGCCGAATGTCTTTGGGAGTTTTGTAATAAGATTGAGATAAATAAATCACGCTACAATTTTTGTTTTGTGTCTTCCCTGGATGAAATAATTAAAAATATCGTTTTGATTGCGCTCGCAAACATAATCATCAAAAATAGCTATGTTTTGAGTATCAGAATCCAAATCATTCACAGGGATAACTTCATCATTTGAACATTCTAATATGTCTTCGACTGGGATTTTATTCTTTTTTGCAATCTTTTCAAGTTTTTGTGATAAAACCTGATACTTTGACTGTTGCAAGTTTTTAGCAAACAAGTAAATCTTGTCGTAGTAAACCAAAGGTTTCAGCAACATGTGAACTAGTGTGTTTGTCTTGCCAGAACCTGAATTACCGCATATGAGCATTCTAAAACAACAGTCTGGCATAAAGTTCCATATCTGTTTAAAATTACCGTTTTCTGTTTTCATATCATAGTTTGGAATTTGCATTATAATAATACTTAGATAATACTTGTCTTAACTTATCTTAACTTATCTTAATTCATCTTAATTTAATCTAACCTTATATTATACATGTCTTTGTTAAAATGGAAAGAATAAGCAGATAAAAAGCGAATGCCAATGCCAACTAAAGAGGTATGAGAAGAGAGAAAAGAACCTCAGCGAAGAAAACCTCAAGGAGAAGTTCGAAAATGCGAAAACCAGTACGACTAAATCTAAATATTCAAAATTACTCGATGACCCAGATGGCACCGAACAAGAGAGAGATTTGCTTCTGAAAGAATCTAATAAAAAAGCAGATGAGGCAAATGCTCTGAATTTTTATATGGAAAAGTTGCCTGAGCGAATTCAAACAGCTATCGAAACTATAAAAAAGACTGGCAAAGGGATGCAACAAAATAAAAATTCCTACAAAGTCGACACAGATGGTCACTATGGAATGTTGCAAATTGATTTACCCACGCTTGTTGGTCATCACAAACTTATTGCCAAACAAGGAGAAGCAGTTGTGCTAGATATGAAAGTAGACGATGATTTTATAGACTTGATAACTAAGCGTTATAACAATGGAAAAACTTATTCAAAGCTGTCTCAGAATGCTTTTAAGAAACTAACAGAATTATCTGATTTACCAAAGCGTTATAACAATGGAAAAACTTATTCAAAGCTGTCTCAGAATGCTTTTAAGAAACTAACAGAATTATCTGATTTACCAATTCTCAAGGGTTCTTCAAAGTTCAAAAAGATTTTAGGAGGTTGTGTTGAATATTACAATAATCCTAATGATTTGATGGATGATTTAGAGTTGGTATGTGGAAGCATCGAATCAAGAAATAATAGTCCACAGCTAATAAATAAAGGTATTAGCATAATCGATATATTGTTGAAAATAGGCAAAATGTCACCCAAAGAACATGAACAACTATTTTCTAAATATTTTAATTAAATTATTGTCTAACTGTAATTATACATGAAAACTAAAGAAGAATTAATTGATCACTTAACGCGACTTGTAGCTGCATACAGACGCAGTTATAAATTGTGCGGTATTATAAACACAACGTTACAGATTACCAGTGGGATTATTGGTTGTGGTGCTTTTCCAGCATTAGTTCCAGCAATTCCTGTTTCCGTGGCTGTAGTTAGCGCAGTTCCTTCAATAGTTGCGCTTTTAGTAAGTAAAACAAAAATAGCAGAAAAAAAGTCTTTGTTTAAAACACATCATAGAAGTTTCAAACAACTTCTATCATATGTCCAAACAACAACAGGACTAGAAAATGGTGAGGAGATAATTAGGATTATATTTAATAAAATAATAGAAATTCACAAGAATGATAATTTCACAGATCCTCTGGAAATCTATATGAAAAGGTTCAAGCTTGGTGGGCATTAAGTTAGTAGGGATACTCCTGCAAAGCATTCAGTAGTAATTCTTTTCTAACTTGCTTCCATATCCTATCTTACTTTTCTCTGGTTGATGTTGGTTTTAATCGTTTTTGTTTCTTTTTTCTATTTTTAATATTTTAAATATTTTCTGAAAAATGTATTCAAATTTGATTGATCTTTTTTGACCTTCTATTTTATCCAAAATCTTTACAATTTTGTAAAACAAATTTTCAAATGTTTGTCTATTTTTAGAAGACAAATCAAATGCTACAAAGTATTTATCTAAATGATACTTTCTGCGGTAAATAGTTTTCTTTCGGCTGTAATTGTAATCTGCAATAAGATTGTAGCCATTGTGAGTGCCACAATTAAAGGGACACTGTCCGTAACTTTTAGCTTATAAAACACACAATAATTATGTTCGCAAACATTACACACTAAACATTATTGAATATTTACTAATTAAAAGCAAGATTGTTTAACGGAATTCAATCGCGGTACAAAAAAAAGTAAATCCACTTTGTGCGTTTGAACTCGCAGCCCAAACTAAAATTACACTCGCCGTAATAATAGTGTGCGTAAGTGTAAAGTGGTCGACAACGCTCCCATCTGAGCTAAGCGGGCTATACATATTTCGCAATACATACTGTGGTGAAAACCTAATGCGCTAATGAAAGTCACGTGATCGCAGAAAAGGTAAATATTGTGGGTCCCACTTTATTTACATATTATAATTAAAACTTTTTTTTTTTCAAACTCACGAATGTATTCCTACATACTTCTTAGGGTCTATCCTCATGTTTTCATGTATACATTTCACTGAATAAAAGTCAGCCAGTTATTTGGTTATGCTCAATATCTGTTTACTTACGGACAGTGTCCCTTTAAGGCAAACACGCTCGTTATCGAAAACTTCACAAGTATTATTACAATTCACACATGCGTAAGTACACTTGTAACACAGTTTGGTCCTGGTACAATATTTGCAAAGCTTCTTTTTATTAGTCATGTAAAATAAGATACAATCTATGCACACCCCAGGAGGATCAATAATATCTAAAACTCTTTCACAATACTTGCAATTCATTATATTATACTATAGAAATAAATATTTAAATAAGGCTTAAAAATATTGTCTTACGTAATATTATAATGGAACAAGTAGAAAAGGAAATCAAAGAATTTAAGGAAGATCAAATGGCATATGCCCAAATGGTTGATATTGAAGATATGAGTAAACTTGACAAAGAGTTAATAATTTTTTTAAACTTTCAAGACTTGACAGAAAGAATCATAACAAAGGTAAAACACCTAAAACTGTCATGGAAAATAAAAAAGGAGATATAAACAAACTGCGTGTTTTTTGTAAAAAAACAAATTTCAGAGGCAACCAGTTACCATCCAACAGTATACAAAGATACTTTTATTGCTTACTACAGCATTTTGTTAGACAAAGGAATTGAAATTATTATGTATGGTTGAGTAAAAATAATGTAATCTATAGTATATGAGTCTTTACAGTTATGCAGAAGAAGAAAGAAAACATTTTGAAGAGAAACAGAAGGTTTATGAGAAAGTAGCTGCTTACGAGCAGGCTCTTTTAACCAAGACAAATGAACTTATCAAAGAGTTTGAGACAGTTCACATGCAAAGATTGCAGATGATATTGCAGCTTTTAAAAAAGATTGGGTAATAAAAACTGAGATTGAGTGTAATGATGCTGTAAAGCTTCTCACAGATCTAGCAGAAAAAGAAATTAAGATATTTACTGAAACACAATTAAAAGTAATTTCTGCAAATGTTGAGTTTTTCAGAGATAATCTAATCAGCAATCTAGAAAAACCTCATGTGATTAATACTGATATCGGATGTTACGAGGACTTTGAAACGTTTGTCGAAAGTTTAAAAGAAATGATTGATGCAAAAGTTTTTGATAAAGACGAGTTTATAAACTATTGCAAATACAGAATAAAAATAAAATCACTGGCAGCTGGAGGTGATCTTGATAGATACTGCAAATATCATGTAAAAATAAGTCAGATGATAGATAATAGAGTTCTTGAAAAAAAATACTTTCGGAGATACTTAGACATTCTTCTGGATAATGAAATAGATGCTCTCTTGGATGAGGTTACTAACGAAGACACCGGGCATGTTTATAAGGTTACCGATGAGGACGCCGACGAGGGTGAACATAATGTTATTTAATTAATTAATTAATATAGGCTTAAAAAAATAATCTCATGTAATATTGTATAATTAGTATCCGAGAAATTGAAACATCTCCAAAACAGTATAGTAAGGTTTTCAAAGTAGATATTACTGATAACAGCGAGCCGTTTACTCAACTGTACAACGCACACCACCCTGTTGTGAAGTTTCACAAAGCAGAACTAAAAACAACAGGCGGATTTAAATTAAGCATAAGTCTAAAAGTTACTTTTGCAAAACAAATACGAACAGACGATGGGGGTTTTAGTGTTATATTTAAAACAGCTTACATTGCCTCAAAGGCTGCACTAATATTAAATAAAAATCAAATATCAGAAGCATTAGACAAAGCACGAGAAGAAATTATAAATAGAATTGGAAATTGGCTTCAGTTGGGAAGTGGTTGGCAAATTGAATCAGTAGATGCACATAACATAAATCGAATAAAGTATAAGCCTTTACGAGGTAACTCTTATTTGGATTTACCAAAAGAACTTGCTAATTCTAGAAATGGATTGATCAATATAAAAAACGAAAAAGATAACGAATGCTTCACATGGTGCCATTTGGCTTATGAACTTCCTGCTAATAATAAACCACAAAGAATAACAAAGTACAAAAAGATATTGGAGATCTAAATTATAAAGGAATTACATTTCCTGTTACTATCAAACAAATCCCAAAAATAGAAAAGCAAAACAACATTTGTTTTAACATATTTGGGTATGAAGATAATCAAGTATACCCTTTGTACATATCAAAAAATAAAGCAGAAAAAACATGTGATATGCTTTTGATTACCGAAGAAGAAAAAAATCATTACGTGTGGATAAAAAACTGTCTAATCAAACAGCACACAATGGAAGAAAATGGTTTTGTAAAACATGCCTACAATGCTTTACATTAGAACGTGTGCTAAAAAAGCATGAGCCTGATTGTCTTTCACTTAATGGAAAACAAGCAATAAAAATGCCAAACAAAGATGAAAAAGTTAAGTTTAAAAACTATGACAGGTAGCTAATGGTTCCGTTTGTTATATATGCTGATTTTGAAGCAGTAACCGAAAGTATTTCTTCAGTATCAAACAATCCTAAAAAATCACATACTGAAGCATATCAAAAGCATACTGATTGCAGTTATGGGTATAAGGTTGTTTGTTGTTATGATGATCAATATTCAAAACCAGTTGTAACGTATAGAGGTCCGAATGCTGTTTACAAGTTTTTTGAAAAAATGATAGAAGAAGAAAAGTGGTGCAAGAAGACTATGAATGCACATTTTTAAAAAGATTTGGTGATGTCGTCGGAAGAAGAAGCTAGATTCCAAAAATCTAAATCATGTCATATTTGTGGTAATGGTTTTTCAATAACTCTTGAAAAAGATGACCCGGGTTATACGGTGGCATACAAAAACTCCGTTAGAAAAGTCAGGGACCATTGTCACATAACTGGGAAGTATAGAGGAAGCGCCCATGACATATGTAATATTAATTTCAGGTTGACTAGAAAAATACCTGTTGTGTTTCATAACTTGAGAGGATATGACTCTCACTTCATAATGCAGCACATCGTAAAGTTTAAACAAAACATAAATGTTATACCGAATAACATGGAAAATTATATGGCTTTCATGTTAGGAAAAAGTTTAGTATTTATTGATAGTTTTCAGTTTATGTCCCAATCATTAGATAATCTAGTAAAAAACGTTCCGTCGTTTCAATACATATCTCAAGAATACAGCGGTAAAAAGTTAGACTTGCTAAAAAGAAAAGGTGTTTATCCTTATGATTATATGAACAGTTTTGAACGCTTCAAGGATACTAAGTTACACGACAAAGATAGCTTTTATTCTCAATTAAATGATGAACACATTTCAGATGTAGATTACGATCATGCTAAAAACGTATGGAAAACATTTAAGATTAAAAATATGGGAGAATATCATGATCTGTATCTTAAGACTGATGAGCTGCTACTGACAGATGGTTTTGAAAAATGTGCATTGAGTATTACAAATTAGATCCTTGTCATCACTTCAGTAGTCCTGGTTTAGCCTGGGATGCATGCCTTAAGATGACTGGTATCCAACTTGATTTAATAACTGATATTGATCAATATTTGTTTGTGGAAAAAGGATTAAGAGGCGGTACGAGTTATATTGCAAACAGATATTCACAGGCTAACAATAAATATATGAAAAACTATGACAAGAAAAAAGAAAACAAGTACATAATATATCTTGATGCTAATAACTTGTACGGGTGGGACATGTGTCAACCGTTACCTACTGGTAACTTCAAGTGGGTTGATAAGTTTGAAAAAGGAAAATCAAATTACATTGTTGAGTGCGATATTACATATCCTGAGAAACTGCATGACTCGCATAAAGATTATCCTCTTGCCCCGGAAAGTTTAAATATGAAAGATGAGTGGTTGTCAGACTATTGTAAAAATTTAAAACAAAAGTTTAATTTAGGACATTGCAATGTTAATAAACTTGTTACGACGTTGAAAAATAAACAACAGAATGTCGTGCATTTTAGAAACTTAGAATTGTATAAAAAGCTTGGATTGAAGGTAACAAAAATACATCGAATACTACAGTTTGACGAATCAGAATGGTTAAAGACATACATAGACTTTAATACTACCAAGAGAACAGCTGGCAAAAATGCTTTTGAAAAGGATTTCTACAAACTGATGAACAATTCAGTTTTTGGTAAAACTATGGAAAATTTGAGAAAAAGAATTAATGTTAAATTGACTCATGATGAAGAGGTTCTTTTAAAATATGCAGCAAGACCCTCATTTGTTTCTTGTAAAATGTTTAATAAAGACTTGTAAGCTATCAACAGAATAAAAGAACGGTTGGTTTTAAATCGTCCTTGCTATGTTGGTATGTGCATTTTAGATTTATCAAAGCATCTAATGTATGATTTTCATTACAACTATATCAAAAACAAATATGATGAAAAGCCAAGCTTTTATTTACTGATACTGATTCCTTGTGTTACGAAATAAAAACAAAAGATGTGTATGCAGACTTTTACAAGGATAAAGAACTTTTTGATAATTGCGATTATGATTTGAAAAGTAAGTTTCATTTTAATGATAATAAAAAAGTTATCGGTAAGATGAAAGATGAAACATGTGGAATATCAATTGTTGAATTTGTTGGGTTGCGGAGTAAGCTATATTCGTATATGTTAGATAACAAGGTTAGTACAAAAATATGTAAGGGTGTCAAAAAGTGTGCTGTTAAAAAACAAATAGCACATGATGATTACAAAAAGATTTTGTTTACAGCAACAGAAGCTCACCATGAGATGAAAGTTATACGATCACAAAAGCATAACATAAGCAGCTATGCAATAACTAAAAAAGGTTTATCAGCTTATGATGATAAACGGTACATACTAGATAATGGACAAGATACATTAGCATACAAGTAAAAATAAATATGATATACAAAGTGATGATGAAGACTACTGCCTGGTTCCGTCTGACTTTGCTTAATGAGTTGCAAATGTTATGTTATTAAAATAGCAAACCTGATTGATTAGTAGTATAGATACTGAGAGTATCAGGTGAGTTTCCCAGAGCGGGGTTGCTTGAAAACTGTTGAAATATGTTGGGATGTTAATTTAGGCGTGACTTACGTTGATGAGAGTTACGCCTGAGTCCCCCCTGGCATATTTCACTAGTTATTCTCGTTCCCCGCGAGGAGAAACTGGCCTGGTACTCTCAGTATCTATACTACTGACCGTGGTGCCTACGTTGTCTTCAGACTCAAAAATCGACCAAACGCGTCCACCGACTACGGGTCAACACAATAATGATTTGTTTTCTCTTAAGCAACAAATACAGCATACAAATGTAAACGTTTTGTCCAGAATGTCGTCCATTGAAAGAAGTTTGTCAAAGCTCACGGTTATTGAACAGGACATATCCCACTTACGCATAGACGTCTCAAAATTAAAAACAGATAACGGACCAATGGCTTATAAAATATGTGAGTTCGAAAGCTCTTGCAAGTCCATCAGCAATATTTTCGATGAGTATTCAGAGTCGAAAACAACAAGTGAAAATGACATCAGAATGTTGAAAAAAGAAAACGAAGCTTTAAAATGTGAAATAAAAAAATCAAATGAAAACAGTAACAAGATGTATAATGATTTGCAGGAACTAAAGGCCCGCTCAATGAAGGAATTTTTTTTATTTTTCGGTGTTAAAGAAGTCATTGGCAATGCAAGGGCGGATACTCGGTCTGTATTGACAAACATATCATAGAAACGGAAAGCAAACTTGTTTACTGGTTTGTGATTTCAAAACAGTTAACCAATAGTGACGATATTGTTTGTGGTGTTGTTTACATTTCACCCGAATATTCACAATACTCAGTTGAAGATCCTTATTCTGAACTGCAGAATGAAATGGATTCCTTTTCTGACGAATATAATAAAATATGTATTTATGGTGATTATAACTCACGAAGTAAAGATTTAGTCGATTATATAAACGTTGATATAGATGTTTTTCAAGAAAATAATTTTAATGAATTATATGATGAATTTCAATTAAAAATGAATTTGTTTTATGAATGTAATGTGTTTAAAAGAGAAATAACTCTGACAAAGCTGTAAATAATTATGGATATAGATTAATTGATTTTTCACATAGAAATAATATGTTTATATTGAATGGAAGGACAGTGGGTGATCTTGATGGATGCACAACATCGAAAGGTGTGAGTTCTATTGATTACTTTATATGCTCTGCAAACACGTTCAATTTGGTTGATCATTTAAATGTACTTGAATATTGTCCATTGTTTTCTGATGTACACAATCCAGTTGTGCTTAGTTTAAAACTTAATAGTAAAAACAATTATTAAATAACAATATTGAAGAAAATGAACAAAAACTAAAGCTATGGGATGAACCAAAACGTAACCTCTTTCTCGAAAACTTTAATCACGAAAACGTTGTATTAATATCTGAAAAACTTAGTACTTTAGTAAATAGTAGCAGTATTTACCAGTTAGAAATTGATGACATTGTTAACTCTATTTCTGGAGTATTTAAAGAAACAGCATGCGAAACGCTTGAATATTTCAATAAATTGAAAGGAATAAGCATTAATAACGATAATAAACAGCCCCATTGGTTTGGCAGAGATTGCAAAAAACATCGTAAACAGCTTCACAGAGCTAAATACATGTATAAATTGAGAAAGTCTGAAGAAAATAAAACGAACCTTTCAAATCAAAGTAAAATTTATAAAGCGCACATACGAAATGCTCATTATAATGTTAAAAAGGATAATATAAACAAACTAAAAACATTAGGTAAATCAAATCCTAGATAGTACTGGAAAAAATTAAATGGCAAAAAAAATAATAGTGTAAATGCATCATTAAATAATTTACACGAACATTTTAAAAATATAAATTTCAAAGAAGACGTGGAAAATACTAATATTATAGAAAATACGCCAGAAATAGCACAGTCATCTGAGGAAATAAATGGTGAAATAACAATAGATGAAATTGAAAAGATAGCACGAAAGTTAAAAAAATAATAAAGCAAATGGCATAGATAACATTTAAAACGAACATATTAAAACTACACTTCCGGTCATGAAAAACATTTATTTTAAATTATTCAACTTAGTATTGAACACCGGAATAGTTACAGAATCATGAACAATTGGTATAATAAATCCAATTTTTAAAAATAAAGGCGATTCATTGAAACAGAAAATTACAGACATACTACTCTATTAAGTTGTCTTGGTAAATTATTCACAGCAATATTGAATGCTTGTATTAATAGGTATCAAGCTGGATTTAAAAAAAAAACTTCTCTACTGTTGATTATATGTTTATACATAACTCTCTTATTGATATGTTACGCAATAAAGGAAATAAACATTTTTGCGCTTTTATAGATTTAAAAAATGCATTTGATACAGTCTGGAGATCAGGATTATGGTATAAAATATTATCACATGACATAAATGGCAAAATATTTAACGTTATAAGGAAAATGTACAACAATATCAAGTCGTGTGTAACATTAAATGGTGTAAGTTCCAACTATTTTGAATGTAATGTAGGCGTACGACAAGGGGGAAATCTCTCGCCGTTATTGTTCTCTTTTTATCTAAATGATTTACATGCATTTTTTTTCACAAAATCAAAATGTAAACGGAGTAAACTGTCGAGAACACGAATTAACGACGTTCTTATATATTTAAAACTATTTATTTTGTTATACGCAAGTGACACTGTTATTGTATGCGAAACAGAAGATGACCTACAAGAATCCCTTAATACCTATCAAACTTATTGCGATACATGGAAACTCAGTCAACATATCAAAATCTAAAATTCTAGTATTTTCGAAAAGTAGACCAGGGAATTATTCATTTAGATTAAATAACGACACTTTAGACACCGTATCGGAGTACACATATTTGGGAATATTATTTAGCAGAAGTGGATGATTTTATAATGCTAAAAAACATATTGCCAATCAAGCCACTAGAGCTCTCTACAGTCTACTGAAAACAGCAAAGCATCTTTGTCTACCAATCGATTTACAAATTGACATCTTTAATAAAACAGTTAAACCTATTTTGTTATATGGGTGTGATATCTGGGGGTTCGGTAATTTAGAAATAATAGAAAGAGTGCAATTAAAGTTTTTAAAACAAGTCTTAAATGTAAAAACATCTACACCGAATTGTATGGTTTATGGCGAAACCGGTACTTTGCCAATTTCAATTAATATTTACACAAAAATGTTATCATTTTGGTCAAAGGTAGTGTCTCCAGAAAGTAATAAACTCTCAGCTGATGTGTACATAGTATTGCATAGCTTATACAAATATAGCAGCAGTACAAAGAAAAAATTAAGTTTTAAATGGCCTAAATGTATGAAAGAAATCTTAATTAAATGTGGGTTTAGTGGCATCTGGGAAACGCACGACTTTCCAAATAGTAAGTGGTTGATTGTATCTGCGCATCAAAAGCCCGCAGATCTGTTTGTAAACGAATGATATAAAACAGTTGAAAACTCTAGTAGTTATTATATATACAGATTGTTTAAAACTAAATCTGGCTTTAACAGATACTTGACAGACACACCCGGTAAACTACTCAAGTATATGGTAAAGTTTAGAACAAGAAACCATAAGTTACCAATTGAAACTGGACGCTGGAATAAAATTGTGCATAATAACAGAGTTTGTACTTTATGTAATGAAGATATAGGAGATGAATACCATTTCCTTCTAACATGTAAAACACTTAGTATGTTACAAAAGACTCTTTTGAAAAAGAAATACTATATAAAAGCCGAGTATACACACATTTTACAACAATATGAGTTGAACAAGCAAGAAGGAATTTAGAAAAGCGTGTGAATTTGTAAAGCAAATATTGAATAGATTCAAGTAGAAATGTATGCGTATATGTTTTTATGAGATTGGGAAAATGTGTGTAAAGACTGAGGCATACGAGAGTGTAGCTGTAAATTACTTCTTCGACAGTGTGGTGACTTACTATATATAAATGACAGATGCAGTTTTAAATTACGAATATAATTTAGCTCCTCCAATAAATACATCAAAGTAAATTCACTTGATTTAAATAGGTCTAATAATCTATTGTTAATACTAAATAATGTAATAGAGCCTTGTACGATATATTCTATATGCATTACCTCATGTTTTCATGTATATGTATGAACTGAGTGAATAAAATATTTGTATTTGTATCAGTCCCATGGTATAAATATATCAATTATTGAATTGTTTTCCGCAGTAATATAAGTGGTTTGTTAGTTTTTAGTTTTTATTTTTGCTCGCCCTATGGCACTAGGCCTTTTGGCGAGCTTTTCAGTAGGTGGTTAAAATTGTTTGGAGGGGAAATTGGAGGGGAATAGTTGTTTCAATAATGGCAAGAACCAGGTAGACAACTGTGTCAGTTTTATAGGATTGGCCGTGAAATTCAGAAGGCGATTAGATTAAAAATAATATAGTATATTAACTGCCCTTAGATGTTTATATTTAGCTCTGGTTGGTCTATTTATTATTTTAAATTTAAATTGAGGATATATTATATTCCAACGCCAGCGCGTCACCATTTATTTATTTTTTTTAAAAATTATTCTATCTTAATATTTACATATATACATACTCCATGTTTTATCTGCCTCGTGCTCCCTTCCAGAAGGAATGGACATCATTAGATGAAAGCATATATTTTTGAAACACAATAAAATAAAATAAAATAACCCAGTGTTGTTTGTAGGACTTCACTCCAGATCTCTCAATAAAAAACAAAGCCAACAGAGGCGTGCGCTATGAGAGTAAGCACGTCAAGTGGAGTGTGTCCCTCCGCCAAAGCCACGCGGAGGCCACACTGGGGAGGGCACGGGGCAGAAGTATACATAGGATTTACATGTTAATAATATTACCACCCTATCCCGTTGTGTGCATCAGACAAGATTAAAAAATGTTTTCTTCCCCGCTGTCGTCATAAAACTAAGCATATATACAAATAAATCGGACAGCCAGGAATTTCTATTATCTTATCATATAAAAACTGATAATTATTAAAATCACACAGCGGGACCGGTGGGGACTTACAATATAGTGTTACTATATAGACAGAAAAGTCGAGCAGCTGTCGTTAATCAAGTATGGGTTCGTAAGGAACGATTTACCATACTAAAATCCAACATAAGATAATATGATTAAAACCTGTTACATTGTAAATAGGGCAGGACGGACGTTAGTCCGTTACAAAATGCCGATGTTTAAAGTTAATTAAAAGATATAGTATCCCGTGGATCCAATGGGACTCCTTGGTCTCAAGTATCCATTAGGAACAGATTAACTGCCGATGCTCGTCTTCACAGAAGAAAAAAAAATATGTTAAAAATGAGGTCTATTCCAATTGGAGGTAGTAATCTGCAGTATTTTTAATACAGAGTTTGTACCCACTGATGAGTCTAAGTTTTTCCCCATCAGTGATAGATTATTAATTAAATATGGACAGAATATATATCTGTCCAAATTCTAAAACATAAGGGAGTGGGAAAGGTCAGGCGAAATGTGAATTACATTTAATTGATGATTTTACTGTAGGTGTTCATATAATAGATTGGGGCAAAAAGGGGTATATAGAGAAATGCACATATAACTCTCATTAAATATTTGGGGGAATACGTGATTGATCCTGGACCGCTGTGCCTGCGTTGTCATCAGACTCAAAAATCGCCCCAGCGCGTCCACCGGATCAGTCCAATATTGTAGCTATACAATTAATAAATTGTTTTACTGGTAGTCTGAAGATGATTATACTGTATATTACTAACAGGAATATAAGGGAACATAAGACTCATGAATAGGTATTGCTGTTATACAAATAATCCGTATATATGATATATCCAGCTAAGACATAAGAAGTTATATCTTCTTTTGGAAATGTGAATCCTTAATGAAGTCACTAAGCGCACTAAAAACTGTTTGTCTATATCGTTTTTCAGGATCTAGAATATTTGTAAGATTAAATGAAATAGATAATTGTTGAAGTTTAAATTTTAAACTATCTCGGGTTGCAACTAGCTGATCACAATCGAGAAGGAAATGTTCAGTGGTGAATGGGACAGAGCAAGAGGGGCAATCTTTATGTAGATCTTTTATTATATGGCTTCCCATGCTTGCTGGTAGTAGATTGTATCCCATTCTCAATCTAGTGATATCTTTATTTATTAATTTATTAGTTGAAAAAAGATCATGATTTCTAAAGTTATTGCTAAGCCTTGTAATAGTATTATATTTATTTGTTTGTTCAGTTAGATAATGATTTAATTTCCTGTTAATTATTTTATGGATGATGGAGTATATTTCTGAAGGGGCTAATGGGTCAGGTTGATCAATTAATATATTATTTAGGCCTGCCTTACAAGCAAGGTCTGCCTTTTCATTTCCAGGTATTTGAACATGGGCCGGACACCACTCCAATGTAACTGAAAGGTTTGAGAGGTTGCAATCATTAATCTGAATTAAAATATCTGCAATTAGGTCCGGCCTTGATTTACTAGTTCTATCCCTTATTGCTGTTAGATTGGATAGAGAGTCCGAAAATATAACTGAATATGGGGGTTTGTTTTTGTATATCCATTTGAGGGAATTTTTTATCGCAATCAGCTCAGCAGTAAATATTGATAATCCATCTGTAATTCTTTTTATTTTTGTAATATTTAAAGTTGGAATGACAAAAGCAGAAGCTACTCTACCGGTATTTGGGTCTTTTGATCCATCTGTATAAATGCTAATATGGGAATTATATTTATTATCTATATGTTCGTTGAAGGCCAATTTAATATCTTGTTGGTTGTCTTGTTTACTAATCATATTCGAAAGGTTTATATCCACTATTGGAGTAAGTAAAGTCCATGGGGGTATATCTTTTTTACTAGAGTCTGAAATGTTTATATCTTTTAAGTTGTATTCTTCAACAAGATTAAATGTGACTGAACCAAAGGGTTTGGGCCTATCTTTGAACTTATTTTTACAATAAGTAGGTTTAATAATGTCATTGACAGGATTTGTTATTTTATTAGTCTGGGATCTAGACCAGTATCTCAGCATCTGCTCTTCTCTATGTAAATGGAGGGGGAGAACTCCCGCCTCATGTTCTAAAATATGTTTTGGGGTAGATTTAAGTGCGCCTAGTGCTATCCTTAAAGCTTTGTTTTGAATTATATCAAGTTGCTGTAATAATGAGGAAGAAGCACATGAATAAACGTGGGAACCATAATCTATTTTTGGTCTAATAAGGGTTTTATATAATATAATTAGAGATTTTCTATCTGATCCAAAATCCGTTCCTTTTAACATTCTTAATAAATTTAAATCTTTCTCACATTTAGCTATTAAATTGTGTATATGTGTTGTAAAGTTTAGTCTTCTATCAAAAATCATGCCTAAAAATGTGGCTGTTTTACTGAATATAATTTTAGTGTCACCTAGAAAAAGGTCGACAGATTCTCGGGGGGTATTGCCAAAAATAATTCCCACTGTCTTATTAGGTGATAATTTAAAACCCCATTTTTTTGCCCATTCCCATATTAAATTTAGGCCCTTTTGAGCTTTGGTTTGTAGTTTATTTAAATTTTTTCCTGTTACCCACGTGCTACTATCATCGGCAAATTGGCTAACAACCATGCCAGTGTCTTTTACGATATCTGGCAGGTCGTTAATGAGAATATTAAAAAGAAGGGGGGATATTATGGAACCTTGGGGAGTACCTCTCTCTAGTGATTCTTCATCAGAGAGAGAGACCTCAACCTTAACTTGTATCTTCCTGTCCTGAAGAAAGGCCTTAATGAAGGAGAAGCAATTTCCTCTAATGCCAAAATCAAATAATTTAGTAAGAATTCCTATATTCCAAGCAAGGTCAAATGCTGCTTGTAAATCTAAAAATATAGCAATTACAGAATGGCCAATGTTTTTTGCAAATATTATATCATGTTGTAATCTGGCCAACTGATCTTGTGTACTGCGGCCCTTCCTGAAACCTGATTGAAATTTATTTAATAAGTGTTTTGTTTCTAGGAAGTGTTCTATTCGATTTTTGACCATATATTCCATTAATTTACTAGGATGAGAAGTTAAGCTTATGGGTCTATAGGATTTAGGGTCATTAGAGTCCTTATTGGGTTTTTTAATCGGAATAACACAGGCCAGTTTCCAGGAGGTCGGATAGGTTTTGGAAGTCCAGATTTTATTGTAAAGGAGAAGCCAGATACTTAAGGTGGATTCAGGCATATGTTTAAATAGCTGATAGGAAATTTTGTCAGGTCCCACGGCGGAATTTTTTCTGCTATTAATTGCATCTCTAAGTTCCAGCATATTAAAGGGGAGATTAAGGGTAGGATCTGTATCCTCTTGAATGTCGTTATTAATTTTATTATTAAAATCTGTTTCAAAATTATCTTTAAAGTCATTTGTAGTTTTAGGAAGATTGTCCTTACTCGAAACTTGGGCGTAATGCTTGGCCAACATGTTAGCTTTTTCTTTATTCGTTGTTGCATATTGAAGATTTGTTTTTAACAGTGGCACCGAGGAAGATGATTTTCCACGTATTTTATTAATCTTTGTCCAAAAAGTTTTAGTGTTACTTTGTTTTAAAGAACAGGTATTTATAAATTCTTCCCAATTACTTTTCTTCGCTAATGATATAATATTTTTAGAGTCAAGCTCTGCATTTTTAAAGTTAAACAGATTTGTTTCAGACGGGTCTTTTTTTAATTTATTCAACATGTATTTGCGTTTTTTAACCGCCTGTTTGCATTCAGAATTCCACCATGGGACATTTTTCTTTTTTGGCATTTTATTATAAATCGGGACGCTTTGATGCACTATATTCAGTATCGCATCAGTTAAATTATTATTAAATATATTTATATCTTCTGAGAATAAGTCTTCTGTATTTAAATCTTTACATAAATTATTGAATAGGTCCCAGTCTGTTTTATTATAGTTGTATTTATCTTGATTATATTGTTCATGTGATATCTTATCATTTATTAGCTGTATAGAGATATAGATTGGGAAGTGGTCAGACCCCCAATTATCGTCTAGGACTGTCCATTGAGTTTTTTGAGAGAGGGGGATGGTAGAGAAAGACAGATCAATATTTGACAGGTTACCCGTTCACTTATCGATGTACGTGGGGGAGCCGTCGTTAAGAAGGATTACATTCTGCTCGTCAACCCAAGACAGAATTTCTTTCCCCTTTTTATTTGAGTTTTCAGATCCCCATGCATGGTGGTGGGCGTTAAAGTCTCCCGTGATTAAGACATGTTTAATATTAAGCTCATTTATTTTCTTACTAATTTTATTTAATGATCTGCTATCACAGTTTCTTGAATAAAGATTAGATAAAATATAAGTGTAGTCTTTGTATAACACTTTAAATAGCTGGACTTCAATTGTAGTATTATCATTGTCGTCCCTAGGATTTTCTATATTTATATTTTCACAATTGATGTAATTTTTAAAATAGACGGCCAGACCCCCACACTCATTGTTATTTTTATTATTAAACAATTTGAATTCATGTCTGAATCCCGGTATAGTTTTAAAATTGTTCTTGTTAAATTTTGTTTCTTGCAGACATATAATGTCAATTTCCGGATTCAGGTCTAATATAAGTGGAATAATCATGTTACCTTATATGTACATGAAGGAGGTATATCACCTACTGTTTAGTACTCAACTCAGTAGTTTTCTCAGTTTGCCAACATATATAATTCATTCAAAGTCAACTTTCTGTATGAAAAGTTGATAACACATGTTCTCATAATTACATGTACTTATCACCTTCTCAGAAGGTGCTAATTGATGAGCTATTTGATCCTTAGAGAAGTGATCAAGCCAGCATGTATAACAAGCTAGCATTTCCTGTGAAACAGGAATGTCAAAAGCAACTTGATTAATTCAGTAATGATCTTATTTTTACAATGAGTATCACACCTGGAAGCCATGTATGGTAAACATTCAAAACAACCTGTCTACAGGCACACAGCTACTGCATGTACAGATATCGACATATTCGTCATATTTATATCGTCTTCTGTTTTTTCCAGGTATGTACAATTGTATATTTTTATTACTTGTTAGTTTTCTTGAAAGAATATTCATGTTTATTTTCTGTAGCATTATAAGGTTTGTTTAAGGTAGTAATTGTAACATAAGCATAGATTATTCATACCACGTTCGAACGCCAGGCTCTGTGTAAGATATTGTGAGAATAATGTTTAGAATATTCAGATATTTTTGTAAATATTAGAAACTGCTTCACATCATAATAGTATAGATACTGACTTCCTTGAATTGTAATTTCAGCATGTCATTTCGGCCAATCTCTTTAAAACGCAACGATTTACTTTAGAACTATGTACACAATTTTCTGTTTGGTTATTATCATTCAGTTTTTGTAAAATATATAGATATTATAAACAAAACATTCATAATGAATTACACTTTCAGAAATCATAACTGTAGAAATCGGCAGCAAATCTCCGCCATTTTATTTTTGTGTTGGAGAAATAGTCAAATTTCCACATAGACATGGGCTCCATTCGTAATATCTCGATCACTTCTTTTGAACCATATCCAGAATGTATTTAGAAGGAATCCATATTGATAACGTCATACTAGCATGGCTGCACAGAAGTCTCCCGCTAAAAGGAACGTGAACTCACTAATGTGTATCATCAATGTCATTTAGCCGATTGCTCAATCCATAGTTTATTTACATGGAAGCACTGATAAAACCTTCATGTCTTTATTATTTAACAACGATGCAACATGTGTAGCTAATGGCCATATTCTTTCTATAAAACCAGTGCACTGTTTTCTGTCCCTTTGCCGTCCGGCAAATAAAATGTCAACAAGTTGAACATAACGATCCTGTAATATACACACCCGGTTTGATTCCGAGCATATCACCTTCTCACAGACAAGCTGTGTGGTGATATTGAACTGTGTGGAACATCAACAGGGGTGGAATACCTGGCATTCACAGATAGATGTACAAAAACTAGAAATGGCATTTCAAGCGACCCCCGTGCCTTCCTTCTAAAGATGTTTGAACAACCAGGTTTTCTACATTTAAAAGTAAAAAAAAAATATATATCTTTAATTCTGATATCAAAAGTTCTCTTTTTTTATATTCAAGGGAAAATCGATAATTACAGAGGTATGACCATTCTACGAGATTTTTCAGAAACAGACAGATAAAATATGTTTTCCTGCCATATTTAAATTTACCAAAGATTATCAAATCTCTAATACATGTATCTAAGAAAGCAGCTAGAGCAACATTTTAATATTTTCAGATGACGAGTTTTGTCCGTTTAAACTGTATAAACTTTACGTTGAAAAAAGACCAGAGGAAATGCGTAAACCGGATGCAAGGTTTTATGCTGCTGTCAACCCTAATTATGGCAAAAAGAGTAAAGATGGTGCGGCGTGGTTCATAAACGGTCCAATGGGGAAGAACAAAATCGGACAAATTGCAAAGACAATGAGTGAGAAGGCTGGACTCTCTGGAAGGCATACTAATCACTCTGGACGGAAAACAACTATAACAAAGTTGATGGCTGCCCAGGTCGCACCTACCGATGTAGCACAACTGTCGGGGCATAAAAACCTGCTGAGTTTAAATCACTATAACACAGTGAGTCTCCGTAAGCGGCAAGAAATGTCAACAATACTGCACAAAGTCTCTGGAGCTGGTGATAATTCAAAACACAGTCACTTAGCTTCTACAAGTCACATTAAAAAAGGGTCATCCATTGATGACAGTTATGTCAAAGATGATAACAGTTTGTCAGACGACAAATTAGTGTGTGATTCCCAGGAATTTGAAACGGCATTGCAGGCCATTACACATTTCGAAAACCCTGAAATTGAGGGGGCCGAAGTTGTGAATTTGCCAATCATTCACAATTCCGATGGCTCATTATCTGTCCAAGAGAGCAAAATAAGCCCCAAGTCGTTGTTTGTTAACTGCAATTTCCTTTTGCCCGGTGAATATAGTGTTGAAATAAGACGAGGAAAAAAACCTGATATATAACGGTATTTATTAAATTAATATTTAATTTAATGGCATTCATTTATTTTCCACGTCACGTGTTTACATCTTACTTCTATGTTTAAATTTTACCGTACTGTTAAAATATTGATGTATATTCATGATTTTCCATTGCCAAAATGTTGAGACCTTATTTTCATCTTAGGTGTTAAAATGTGTGTTACTCGATTTTATACTTAGCCTAATTATATAGTAAATTAAAAAGATTTGATAGATTCGATTTAGAAAGATACATACATTGGATCAATTTGCATAACTGTGCATGACATGAGCAGGGTTTTAAAATAATCAAACTTTTAAATTCCTTAATTATAACAGTAAACTTGGTTGAACAATGCTCCTGTTGTTCTTTTTCATTTTTTCCATTTATAGTAAGGTATGTAATCAAAAGGTAAATATACGGCCGTGGTAAAAAGGTAAAAATCGGTACAGCAGTAACAGACTCTTCACGCGATAACGTTAACGTCATATCGCGAAGACGTTGACGTCATCAAGAAACACAAAGACGTCATCAGATGATCTGTTCTTTTCTTTTTCTTTCTTTTTTCTATTTCTCCATTTTATAGTAACGAATGTAATAAAAAGGTCAATATACGGCCGTGGTGTGTCTTTTGTCGATAATGGCACACCTAGTGCCGCAATGGCCCTCGGGCTAAAGCCCTCGCGCCATTACGGCACTAGGTGTGCCATTATCGACAAAAGGCACACCACGGCAGTATATTAACCTCTAAATAACGTACGGTCGATTACACTGCCATACATTGTGTTGAATTAAACGTTAAGGGCAACACTTCATTCATACTACGGGTCTTTATGTGTGGAAACTCAACCGACATTGCTATAGCAAAAGAGACCCGTTGTCTGTAGTGTTAGATTGTAATAAGACAATAAATAAACGTTGCAGTACAGACGATCGATATAAGAGGCAAGATATGTGATATGTGTACATAATGGCCTACAGCAGTAAAACATGACGTTCTCTACACGCCCGCACGTTTGACATCATGTAATGATTTAATGTTTCAGAAAATATAAAGGAGAGTACTGTTGACAATATATATTTTCAGTCCATCTTGTTAGACAAGTCTTACGACGTCATCAAAATCAAACCAACACAGGCATTTACATACTGACGAGAAATATTTTATGTGTGAAGAGTACAACATGTACAGAATGTGAGAATCTATTGGCGTGTCGCGTCGATGCCGAAAAGCACATGCGAACATATACGGGCGAGAAGTCGTTTACGTAACACGTCTTTTACAAGAAAACAATCTTCAATGAACTCATGTTAATACATACTGGAGAGAATACCCATACATGTACAGTATGTGATAAGTCATTCATACAATTAGGACATCTCAGCAGTCTCATGTTAATACACTCTGGAGAGACGCCGTTTACGTGTCCTGTATCTAACAAGTCATTCACACTTAAACATAACCCAAATGAACAAATGCACATACATATTGGTGAGAAGCCGATTACCTGTGCTCTATGTAACAGGTCATTTACACGTAAAAATCACGTCAATGCACACATGTTAACACACACTGGAGAAAAGCCGCATACATGTGCATTCACACAACTAGGAAGCATGTTAGTACACACATAGCCGCATAAATGTAGAGAATGTGATAAATCTTTCACAGAGCTCGGCAGTCTAAAAATACACATGTTAAAACACACTTGTGAGAAGCCGCATACACGTACAGTATGTGATAAATCATTCACACAACTAGGAAATCTCAAGAAACATAAGTTAATACACACTGGTTAGATGCCATATACGTGTACAGAAAGTGAAAAAATCATTCACACAAATAGGTGGTCTCAATAGTCACACGTTAAAACACACTGACGAGAAGCCACAAACATGTTTAGAAGGTACCAATGAAGATTTTCACATGCTACCCATGAACGATTCATAAATAAAGGCAAAGTGAAGGGAGTGGATGGGTAATTGAATCAGTGGATGCGCACTATATAAATAGGGTGAAGTATAAACCTTTAAGGGGTAGCTCTTATTTGAAGGTACCAAAATAACTTTCTAACCCTAAAAACGGTTTAATAAATATAATAAATAAAAAAGATGACGAGTGCTTCAGATGGTGTCAATTGGCATATAAATTTCCAGCAGGAGCACATTTAGAAAAAATAACAAAGTATAAAAAGCACATTGTTGATCTTGATTACAGTGGAATTACATTTCCTGTTACATTAAAACAAATCCCAATCTTTCATTAACTAATTATAGCATTACCATCCCTTTTACAAATGAACAACTCGGATAATGTATCAATTTATTATGCAATTTATTTTGTTTCAGAGAGCACATACGACGACATTACAACATCCAATGCCATCTTTAAATACAGATGGATATATCTACAGAACATAGGCATCATAGCAGGTGAGACACCATATCAGTGTAGCGTGTGCAGTAAAGGATTTATCCAGTCGGGTCATCTAAAACGACACATGCGCATACATACAGGCGAGAAACCATATAAGTGTTGCATGTGCTGCAAAGGATTTATTCAGTCCAGTGATCTTAAAAAACACAAGCGAATACATACAGGAGAGACACCATTTAAATGTAGCGTGTGCAGCATTCCATTCAATCAGTCAGGCACTCTTAAAAAACACATGTGCACGCATACAGGATACAGCACTTAACATTATCGTATGCAGGAAACAAGACAATCGAGAAGATATTCAAAAAACACGCGAATTGATATCGGGTGTGAAGGATTTATCCGGTCAGACCCTCGTAATCAACACATGTGATAAGTAATAAGTATTTATGTATTATCACTATGGTGTTTAGTCAAGAATTTACCCATGCAAGCAATGTTACAATACATATGTAAGTGTATAGTGTGCAGTAAATGATCTAACAACTCTAGTGATATGCAAATGCATATACTCAGACATACATGAGAATAATCACCTACATGAAGAGTGTGTGCAGGCAAACAAATAACCATATATACAGCTACCCTATTTAAAGCCAAGTAGATTATACACCGTGTTCACACATACAGAATAACGCTTTTAAGTGAAGTAATTTATCTAACACCATGAGTGCGCATATATACATTCGTACACATAAATATATGTTGTTGGCGCTTGTGTAGACTAGGATATATGTCATAAGCACGATCTAACATGAGGAAAATAATATTTCCCTATCGCAAGAAATCCAACTTAAAAGAAAATCAAACATATAAACTGATAAAGATCATTCCACTTACATATGTAATAATAATAACCAAGGTCGAAAACACATACGCGTATTGCTTGCATTTAACACGTTTTACTATACTAATGATCTTATATATGTGACTATGTATTATTGACTAATAAACGGGTGGATCTTTTATTCAACGAGTAAATTACAACAAAGTAAAGAATGGTATCAATCTACATTTTCCATGGCGCCAATTTATGAAAGAAACCATTGCGTCGTTTGGTTGTTTAGATCACATCAGGTATGTTATGTAATAGACAGAGTATGATCCTATCGAATTGGTTAATTTAAACAACGAGATGGGCGTGTCACATCGAGATGAGCGTGTCCCATCGAGATGTTGACATTAATCACTGAGATGAGGCCATACTTTGTTGTGTAGCATGTCCATCTCATCTGTCCGTCATTCTCTAATTTCCAATATCAGGTAGTTATTTTACACCAGTTATTTTGATAGGTGCTTTTTTCAATTAATTGATTAACAACAGTCCGGTGCAAATACGTTTAGGAAATGTACTATGGCAATCCGTTTTCAAATGTAATCACTATTTAGCGATAGCGCTTATTCAATAAGCGATATCTCTAATTCAATTACTGATATAAAAAATTCATTTTTCGATTAGCGATATCGGTAATTCAATTTTTGATATCGCTAATTCAATTTTTGATATCGCTAATTCAATTAGCGATACCAAAAAAAGAATTAGCGATATCGGTAATTCAATTCTTGATATCACTAAATACCATATATTTCGATATCAAAAATTGAATTCTCGATATCGCTAATTAAATGAAATAGCGATATCAGAAATTGAAAGCAATTATTGATATCAAGAATTCAATTTTTGATATAGCTAATTCAATTTTTGATATCGCTAATAGAATTATTGTAAGAGTGAATATGGATTTCTCCCTTATAAAAAAGAATTCGCCCTGCTTCAAAAGTGTACCAGTCTCGCGCAATTCAACATGGCGGGAAACAGCAATAGTAATGTCCCCTACTGGCTGCGCTATTTCGTCGCACACTTGGAGGAGTTGGCCAAACGGGGTCCTTATACTGTTTTAAGTTGATTCGTCAACTGTAGATCTTATCTTGCCTAAATGCTGTACCGAAGATTCAATAAGTCGAATATTTGTGTCCCTCTTGTCATACTTGCAGATGCTCGATCCTATACATAGTCAATGATTACGACTCGCCTTAAGTGCCTTTCGTACATCACCAGCCGAACGTCTACACGTTCAAGCTAATTAACCATCACTGTCTCATAGACGGGACAAATTAGCCCTTCAATATGCCATTAAATTAAAATCTAACCCTTTAAACCCAACGTTCGATAATGTTTTTAATCCTAGTTATGAACCTCTTTTACCATTTGGTCCTCGTATTAAACAAAAATTAATGGACACTGAAATCGACCTAAATTTGATTATTGCCAAGTACAAAGACTTTAAGTACCACAAATTCCATCGTGGACTTTGGAAACACCAACAATTATTTTCGATATTTGTAATAGTAACAAATACAGTTCAGACCCTACTGTCTTTCAAAGCAAATTTAATGAAATTAAATCGAAATACAGTAACTTTCAACATATCTACACAGATGGTTCTAAAGATGGAGATAAAGCAGCTGCAGCAGCTGTTGTTCGCAAACACAGCATAAAGAGCCACCTGCATCTATCTTTTCAGCTGAACTTAAGGCAATTGAACTTGCCTTAAATTATATTCAGGAATCTGATGATGACCATTTTGTAATCTTTTCTGATTCCCTGTCATCTCTTCAAGCAGATGGTAATATGAAACATGATAAAACCCAGTTGTGCTTCAACTTTTAGAAAAGTACAATTCTCTTAATGTTGATAATGTTATTATTTTCTGCTGGCTTCCAAGCCATGTAGTAAAACGTGGTAATGATAGAGCAGATAGTGCTGCTAAAGCAGCATTATGTTTACGTATATCTAATGCCAAATTACCTTATACTGATTTTTGGCAAGGCCCTTGGGATTTGTCAGTTAACAATAAACGCCTTTCAATTAAACCATTACTCGGAGAACGGCGTTCTTCTAGTAGACCCATTCGTCGAGAGGAAGTTGTCCTAGCCCGTTGCAGATAGGGCATACACGTTATACTCATTCATATGTATTACAAGGTGAGCCTGAAAACACGTCACGTTTTTAGGGTTTAACAGTTAAACAGTCAACATTTTTCGACGTCTGTATAGGTTTCATGAGACAGAAAATGTGTGAAATTCACAAATATGGTGCCAAGTATACATGACCTCTGATTAAAATTGACAGGATAAATATAAAAACTACTGATTATAAATACTAAACGGGGGATCGCTTGGAAGCAACAACACACAGCGATAAAGGTAGCAGACTTGCTTTTACTGAGTCAATTCATGAGGTAAAATAAGATTCAACATCTCTCACGCCCCCTAATACCGACGTAAGTGCATTCTACTTTAAACCCATACAGAGTGGGCTTGATGATCACAAAACAAATAAACTACTGATTTATAGTCGGGCGACATTTTACAGCCGTCACACAACACTATATGAAGGCTGTGTGAATGTCAATAATGAATATTCTAGATAACAGTATTTGCCTTTTTTTCTTGCAATATTTTACCATATACCATATATATCACTTGTTCTGTGCATTTGAAGTTGTAAATATATTTCGGTCGGATCCACGCCGGCCCGACATTCATCCATCAACGACCCAAGGGTTTAATGCTTGAAATCTTCAAGTCATGCATCAGTACCACATTTTCTGGCAGGACAGTCCAATGTACTATGGCCATATAATTTATAATTTGTAATATATACATAAAAAATAACAGATTTGTTATAACTGATCAGAATCACAATAAATGTGCTTTAAGCAACATAGTCCTGCAAGCCAAACTATTCATATGCAGTAAAACCTGCTATATATATTGTCGGCAAACCATGAGTTGGGTAAATCATGAATACATACAGGTTATATAAAGTATTTAATTAAACTATTGCATGCAGTTTATCATACAAACCTTTAGAATATTTTTCACAAGAAATAAATCAAGTTTTAATATATATATAAATGTGCTCCAATAATAGGATAGTCCGACGCCCGGGGATAGTTCAGTCTGAATCCGGGCTATTCGCTCTTTCATAAATGGTTGCCGGACGGGTTAGCCATCTTTGGGATGGTTAAAATTGTGTACTGTTGATTTTATTAATATTGAGTTCTGCTCAACCCGGGGCTAGAGGGCGTGAGCGGTAGCCAGCACATTTCACTACCGCTCATGTACAGTCTCAATCAAACCGAGACTGCAATATTTCGTATGTGTCGTGCTCGGCCGTTTCCAAAGGTCCATTATCATACTTTTTTTTAGTCTAAGAAATCTCGAGACAATCTAACTTTTCGAACTCAAATCCAGCCAGAAATCGTGTTTATCGCGTCTGACATTTGCAGCCGTATTTGTTGAAAAAATAAAAAGTTAACTCCGTTATTTAAGTTCCTCAATTTGAAAGCGCACATTTCATTGGTTGATCACACGAGATGAACCAATCGCATTACATTTGTATTATTTAATTATAAATAAAAAAGTTAAAACAGCTTAGAATTCAATATGAATAACAATTATGTACTGGTAACTATTCATTGGTAATAACAATTATGGGGCAAGTTAAAACATCCGAACAAGGGCACTTTTGAAATCTACTTGACCTGGGCTAGCCTCAATTTTAATTCTCTTGGAGCATCAGATGAATGATAATAATGTTAAAACTAAAGTATATAAACTGGTTGGTTGGTGTCTCCATTTGTGTACTTCCCATTCAAATACATGTAAGAAATGAAATGATTGAGACTTTGTCATTCATCAATACGGTGTTCTTGATAATCAGTGGGTACAGCCATCATTATTATCTCCACAGCAGCCGAGTTGGAAAAGGTATAAAAAATACTTGGACGGTCAAAACATATTGTATGCAGGTAAAGTCGAGATTTAAGTGCGTCGGATAATTAGGTGTTCACTGTATACAATTATGTCAGCTGGACTTCAAACAGTGTAGGATATAGGAAACTGTACGTAGAACATATAAAGATGTTGCCGGTGCCACGACACACGGCTGGATACAACAAGATGTTATGTATACAGAAACGTTCCGCACAATTTATATACCTCTGCAATAGATATACTAAGTTTCACTGTACCAATAAAAAATGCAAAAACAACGACATGATAATTACAAAACATATCAGTTCTTTAAATAAAGTTGAAAAATGGACAGCATATAAACATTTCAAAGTAGAAATATTTGAAGTACATGGTATCTCCGTATCGGTAGACCTGGGTTCCAGAGATAACTATTGACTACATGTACATGCATGTAAATAATATGTATACACATTATACCTACATTTAATTTATAACGTTGATACTTTAGGGACACCAATTTACTATTTTCAGAGGTATTTTCCTGAAGTTCATTAGCACAAGAACATGCTGTATTTAAAATGTTCATTTATGTACCCGATGTATATACCTCAAGTTCGGGGCGCTTGTTTTAGGAAATATTTTTTCAGCAATAACATGAATAATGTCCAAAATGCATACATAAATAATATATCATTGTAACTGAAATGTTTAGTGGTAAATAAAAATACCTCAGTTATAACTAGAAGGCTCGCTTTATTTCTAATTCTAGTGCCTGCACGACAACAAACATCTCCAAACTTTTAACTTCTTGTCTTACTGCCGTTAAAGATCACGTTAAACTATATTGTGATAAAACTTATGAAAACTCTGGGATTAATTTATTTTGGTCTATAAATAATTCAGGAGACGTTCTTGATAAAATGTTCAATTTTCAAGTTTCATCATTAAGTACTTAAGACTTTTCTACACTATATACAACCTTACCACATCATCTTATTAAAGACAAGCTAATTTCTCTTATTCAAAAAACATTCGCTAGAGAAAATACTACATTTTTGGCATGTAATAATATTAAAGCGTTTTTCACTAACGGCAGTTTAGACAATTATACTATGTGGACTTGCTATGAAGTTTGTGAAGCACTCATCTTCCTATTAGATAATATTTTCGTCAGGTATGGTACCACCGTTTATAGACAAATTGTTGGTATCCCTATGGGTACGAACTGTGCACCACTTGTCGCAGATTTGTTTTTATTTTGCTATGAAAGGGATTTCATGTTGAGTCTTTCACCAGATAACCAGGCAGATGTTATTGAAGCTTTTAATGACACCTCTCGGTATCTGGATGACATACTGAACATTGACAACCCTTTCTTTCCAACTATGGTTCATAATATTTATCCTAAAGAACTTCGGCTTAATAAAGAAAATATATCTGATAATAACGCTTCTTTTCTTGATTTAGATCTCTCGATTGAAAATGGTAAAATAATTAGCAAAATCTATGACAAGAGAGATGATTTTAATTTTGACATTGTTAATTATCCCCACTTGGACTGGTCCTTTGGGACCAACGAGCCCAAAATAGGTGGCTTTAAAGTAGAATACCGCTTAAGCCGGTGCTAGGGGGCGTGAGAAGTGTTGCTTCTTTCATTACTTCTCATGAACAGACTCAATAAAACCGAGTCTGCTGCTTTATTCTCTGAATTGTGTTTGTTGCTCTCAAAGGATCACCTTTATCAGTATTTATTAACATGCACACTAGCGTTCGTTTAGTGCAGTGTGGCGGCTGTAAAATTTCTCCCCGTGCTACGAATCAGTAGTGTTATTTTTTACTGGTCCTTTGGGACCAACGAGCCCAAAATAGGTGGCTTTAAAGTAGAATACCGCTTAAGCCGGTGCTAGGGGGCGTGAGAAGTGTTGCTTCTTTCATTACTTCTCATGAATAGACTCAATAAAACCGAGTCTGCTGCTTTATTCTCTGAATTGTGTTTGTTGCTCTCAAAGGATCACCTTTATCAGTATTTATTCTTATGGGGTGTATCTGTCTCAACTTATTCGTTTTTCTAGAGCTTGTACTCGAGTTGAGGACTTTAATATTCGTAATCTTTGTATAACTAAAAAGTTACTCAATCAGGGTTACCGTTACCATAAACTTCGTAAAACCTTTGCAAAATTTTATTATCGTAACCCTGATCTTCTTTCCAAATATAAATGTAATTTAAGGACTCTTCTGCGACAAGGACTATCACAACCTGACTTCTATGGTGATGTGATTTATAAACTTCGTAAGATTCTTGGTCATGATCACTTTCATACTATCTTTGTTAAACTTGTTAAAAAGTTTATCAAAAGAGGTTATGACCCTATCATTTTGCAACGTACTGCATGCTTGGTGGTGGACCCTTTTACAGTTCGCCACTATGCTTTCCTCTTTAATTGTACGATAACCGGACAGGCTGTGAACCCTGTGATGACGCCTACCTAAAGCCCATTGGGACGGTGGCGTTTGATGTTTGTCCATGATCTTTCTTGTCGTGCCCTTAATGGTTTATTCTCTTACTGCTCTGGCTTCTGCAAAGTCATTGAGTACCTTCATTGTGGCTTTCTAGGCTATTGTTTTTTTGTATTATATTTACACGAGCATATTTGTGGTTTACTTATATTGCCTATTGATGCTGCCTTGTTGGTTAGAGATTAGATCATGGCGGGGATTTCTTTATTTACACTGTCCTGTTTTAATGGGATGACAGTAGGGTAAGTGTGAGGTTTGGTGCACCCAAGAACCGGTTTAAACCCCCAGTGGCCTACTTTGCCACTGACCGTTCCAAGGCGGTAGCCCTATTGTCAACCCTTTTGTGTTTGTGATGTCGTTTGCATTTTTTATTAATTTTGCCTTTTCGTTTGTCTGTTTGCGTGTTTGTTTGTGTGTTTTGTGGTTGACTGTCGTCCTTGAATGCTGCGTTCCCTGTCCGATATTTCTATCCTTCTTTGTTACAACAGAATGTGCAGTAACTGCCACAGTTCTAATCTCTTTATGCATATTTTCATCTCGATGGAAATGGAAGGTAGGCCTAGAAAGTTCCTTCCGTTGGGGCCATATAACCTTTTTGTGTTGTTGTGCTGTCAACTTAATTTCAAAGTCTAATACGTATACTGTTTCGACAAGATAAACTGTAAAATTAATAAGAATTTGTATAGACCAAAGTAAATTAATCCCAGAGTTTTCATAAGTTTTATCACAATATAGTTTAACGTGATCTTTAACGGCAGTAAGACAATAAGTTAAAAGTTTGGAGATGTTTGTTGTGGTGCAGGCACTAGAATTCCAATTTTCGCTATACATCAGGGCTCCAGAAAATGGATAGCCCGACGTCCGGGGCTAGTCAAAAATGAAGTCGAGTTTGTAACAAATTTCACGCAGTTAGCCCGTCGGGCTAGTCCAAAAAAACACTGCCTAAATTACACGATCTGTGTATTACCTGTAATAAAACATCCCCAACATGTTTCATAATCTGTTAACTGCACTCGCTTAGGTAATTAAGTTAACATTCGCCGATGGTATCGGCGATTTTCAACATCCTGTAAGTCTATCCTCCACGAACCTTAGTTGACAGTCGGCATTATCCAATCAATTGATGTGTAGTATTTCAACTCGGGACGATTAGCCAATGAAACCACTTTTTAAAAATACTACTGGTTGATCACATGTTCGTCACGTGGACAGCTCAAGATGGCGGTATTGACTCAAACGATTACAAATAGGCCGATACAGAATCGCAATCAACACAATCAAGCTGATTTGTCGGCGACTTTTGATGAATCAAGAGACCATGGACTTTTAATAATGGAAGCATGCTTTATATGAAACTGTGACGAAATATATCAATACTTCGATAACATTTAGATATTCCTGACTCAGGGGAAAGAACTCCTGCGAAGTGAAATTGATTAAGATACACGGAAATATATGTAATATATTTGTGAGAAGAAATGTCGATTTCTTTGAAAATAAAGATACGTTTACATGTATTTCCATATACAGGTAATAGTTTATATTTATTTTACGATGTATTTTGCCGATTAAAATGCCTTGCTGGAGGAACTGGACTTGAAAACTTGTATCACTGTATACAATTTGTGGGTGGGGTAATGCTAAAACAAAAATCTGTCCTAAATTGTTCCATCTTACCATTGCTTCGCTTTCACCCAATGACTACTGCCAACACAACTTAAACGTACATCAATTGGTTATGAGAAGATAAGAATTACTGAATTTTTAATTTTCTCAGTATTTAATGAATTATAATGAGTATCTGAATCCGTTAAATCAGAATCAGCTTTAACATAATGAGATGTCGTCAGCTGGGTATAAGCAATAGATAGAGTCAGGTCTCAGTGAGCTGGTTCACTTAAAAAATTAATAAAACGAGATACGTAAAAGTATTGCCAAACAAGATAAATGATATCTGACAAAGACAAAAACAAACAGACACATTATTTTTAAGGCAAGTAAGAAAACAGGGCTTGTGAGAAAAAACCTCAGGGCTAGTGAAAAACACAATAGGGCTAGTGGATTTTCAGGACCTGAGCTAGTGCTTCCTGAAAAAAATAATCTTGGAGCACTGTACATGAAACAATACAGGGATCCCGATGAAGACCTTTAACGAACAAAACAAAAATGAAAAAAAATGAACATAAACTCGGGGCGATTTTACCCCTCTGCCTGGATAAGCACTGTCCCTATTCTTCCTGAGAACAACACGAGCTGTAACGATGTGAGATATAGAATATACACACACTGAATGTATCGTAATAGTGCATGAAATAGCAGTCCAGTATATTAGATATGCACATCAGAAACTGGGGAAGAAGAAGAAGAAGATAAGAAGAAGAAGAAGGTAAAGAAGAAGAAGAAGAAGAAGAAGAAGAAGAAGAAGAAGAAGAAGAAGAAGGAGAAGATGGATTCTTGAAATAAAATTGTGATATTTCACAGATTTTACCCCGACCCATCGTTTGATTAACATAAGACAATATATGGCATCCGTCAACCCCGTATAGCCGTACATTCACATCAAATACAACATATATATATGAGCACACTTATAGTGACTTCATCTTATATATAAATGTTTATTTATTTCACGTAAACCATTTAAGGAAATGGCTACCATCAAACATGTGTTTTAGTATTAATATGTAGATTGTTTTCATGAAACACGGTATTTTTTGTGAAGAGTGTCAGTTTACATCTTCAACATTATTTGTTTGTTTTGTGCATAGTATTGCGGACATAAAATTCCTTAACTTTTCGCTAACTTTTGGTATTTTTTTTCAAATTCCCTGACTGTTCCTGCAGCGATTTTTTTTTGATTTTTTTGCTGTCTTACCTGTATGGGTCAATAACTCAATGAATCTTTCAAAGGCAGTTTAAGGGGAGGTGAGGCACATAATGTACCTGTAAATGGACGTGTTATCCAGATACAGGTTAAATGGGTCTGATTCCATAACACGTCTTCATTACCTTATATTTGTGTCAAATATGATAGTGTGTATAACGGGCGTCCCAATAGCCTGGTGTCTAAGTATATATGTAGCACTGTGCTGCACATGTTAACTATTTCAACACGTATACCACACCGAGTACGTATTATTGACGAGCCTGTCAGGGTAGGATACGCCAAGCATGTTACCTACATGTATTTCGTTATAGAAACTACCATGTCAGTATTTTTAGCATGGTGAACTTGTTCACCAAGCTATAGTTACCGTGTTTTTTCACGAATCCTAACTACAGCCTCACTGATGAATCGACGCATTGCCTGAAAAAGAAGACCTATATTTTAACAGGTGTTTCTTCTTTTCTAGTGCGGATACAAATAAGGTAATGTCATTTAGAAATTTCTAATAATTTCCTCGATACATTGTTTAAGTTATATATTATTTATATAGCTATTTCATCTATTGTTTCATCGTTTAGCTGTGCGTTCTATAAATAGATCAATCATCGTCATCACATGATCATCACGTGATCTTGCGTAAAATATATTCATACGCTGTATTGTTCTCCTAGGATAGTGATTGAAAAATTTTATAATTTATTTCTCTTGTTGAAAAATTATGGATTATAAAGCGAGCGGGATGGGTTCGAATCTGAGCAGAACCCAATTTTTTTTCAAAATGTGAAGCTAGAACCATTTTGTTAGTGTCTAAAGTTTCAGAACACCATATAGCTAGGGTGGACTCGCACGTAATATGCTAAAATTAACCCTGGTGCGTCCCCTAGGATAGCACGTATTACTGTGCAGAATGAATTTCTTTGCAAATAAAAGATTTTATAGGCTCATTATGTTTTGGTCATGTAGAATAAAATATTAATATTTGTCAATTTTAAATCGGACACCTATAGGCCCCCATAAAAGGCCTGACGTATTCCCTTTTAGACTTAAGTCGGAAAACAAATTGTGTGTGTGTGTGTGTGGAGAGTGGGGGGATTTTTTAAAAGTTGTTTACGACTTTTATCTATGCGTCAATTTGGTAGAGGTAGAGGTAGACCTCATCTGTTTTGAAACAAACTCGTAGAACCACAGTCCTGCCGCGCGTTAGTGAGTAGCTGTCAAACATTATTCAATGTGCAAACGCGTAACAAGCGGGACTCGAACGTATGACTGTAGCATTGAGAGATATACATTACACAACAAGAGTAGATCTTAAAGTAAATATGTTATCTTTTATTACAATTTTCAAATTACATGCAAAACTGATTGAATTATATTCTGTTAAGGCCAAAACACAACAAAGCAACACAAAAATGAAGGGGTAAAAGTTGTTGTGTCGAGGGTAAAAACGGCGGTTCGGTTGGGAGACAGGAAACAAAATACTTTTTGTTTAAGCCTAAGGTAGTAAACGAAATTTACCGTGTCTTTGGTGATTATTGTCAACAAACGATTTGCCGACTTAAAAACAAATCCACGTTAATGTTACAATTAGTGATATGAATCGTGAAATTCTCAGTAGCGTTCACATACATGGTTGAAAAATATAACAACGAAATAATTGTGTATGCACATCATGTTCACTCCGAGTTGTGAGATTAAATCACAACGGTATCCCGAGAACAGTGGTACTCCGAGTTGTGAATACTACAACGGTATCCCGAGACCAGTGGTATTCCGAGTTGTGAAAATAAATAACAACGGTATCCCGAGAGCAGGGATACTCCGAGTTGTGAGATTAAAATAAAATGAGCACAAAGATTTATAAGTTATGTTTTGTATATGTGTATTCTGTATGTCTCTACTACAAGTTGTATTTAAAACACAAGTTCTTTTAGTTGAAGGTCACACTTTTTGGAACACGGAATCTTCAGGGAGAATTTGTCATTTTACAGTGACATTCCATGTTTAAATTTGTATATTATAAATCTTTGTGCAGCGGGGGATATGGCTGTCTTTCAGCTACACTCTGATTACTGACTACACTCGTGTTAATTTGATTTTAATCATACTTGCATAGTAGGTCGATATCAATGCAAGGTTGTTTCCTATTTTAATTTAGCTATGTTGGTCAAAGGGTCTATGAATTACCTCCCCTTGAATTGGCAAAATTAGCTGTCTTGACCTTTTTGACGCTATATTCATTTCTAATGACTCAAACTGACTGGTGATGTTTTTTGATACACTTTATTACCTGTGAAGATGATGAAGCGTTTCGAAGATTAATTTTCATTATAACCAATCATTCCTTTTGTTCCCTTCTTTATTCCTGTATACACCTTACCTTATCTTGTTTTAATCGCCTTATTTCCAGATACATTAAACAATGCATTGATGTATTATTACATGCAATGATGTATTGTTATTAAGAAGAGTTGACACATTTTCAGTCCATCCATGTCATGCGTGATTGGAAAGAAACCTTCCATTACATGAATGCACAAATCCTAGTTCACCATGCTCTCAGTACCTTCGGTACTTTGATTTTCTGTGCAATCAGGTTATTTGTATCGGGATGTAAACTAATGACATCGTATGTTTCCAACACTGCGTGTACCAGTCATCGAAATGAACGCTTGTGAACCAGCTTGGATTTCACTTTGAGTATATAACAGTTTCCGAAAGCTCACTTAACAATCGAACTCCTTATGTGACTATGCTATTAATTTGTATCGAGTTGTATAAACAAGAGCATGGATGGTTCCCACACAGGGTATGTTACATTTTTCGGGATGTCAGTCGTCCACTCGTGAGTATATTACATTGTCACTGATGGAATTTCATAATAACGGTGAGATGGCGAGATGAAATACTTCAATCTACTAGAGTATCATCATCCATGTATGAACAGTGGGCACTGTACGTCTACTTGCCAGGAGTTATACCTATTGCTGCACATGTTACCTTTACATAAACTAGTGCGGGTATATGCTCGTCCATGTTATTTAAAATCAGTTATTGGACAAATATGTTGATGCACATGCTACTCGTATATGTTATCTCTCCTTCGTGGATGTGCATGGGTATATTAAAGATCAGCCTGTTACGTACATCTGTACTTATATACTTCATGACTGCGAATCGTTTTGTCCATACACTCGACGTAATTGGTCTCTCAGATGCGCGGATGCACACACTTCCTTATCATATGTACTTACATACTTCATGACTGCAAATCCCTTTGTCCGTATGATACACTCGACGTAATTGGTTGCTCAGATGCACGGATGCACACACTTCTTTAAAGATACCTTGAATGACTAAATTCTGCCTTGCGCTAGCTTAACTTATCTGGTCAGGGCTCGCATTAAGAACTATTATCAATTGACAACTTTGTGTAAGTTGATAAAAAATAACTGGCAAATTATAGCCTACTTGGGCAAACAATTAACAATAACCCTTTGTATTTAAATATCATCTTGACTGATTATTGAATGCATTTCAAATACATTATGCCTAAATAGTTCAACTTTTCATTATTCATTTAAACTTGAAGGATGTTAAGCACTTGAAAAGTATTGCCAGTGTTTCAAACGTTTACTGGAAGTTTGTGAAATTGACAGGTAAAACAGCATACATTTGAGCCCTGTTGGTTTCTCGTATGAATGTCTGCGCTTAAGTCTGTAAAGCTTGCTAGACACGGTAAATCCATTACTGTACACGCTAATCTTATATGGTTTCTCTCCCGTATGTGTGTAGATGTGTTTTCAAAGACTGTCTGACAGGGTATATCCTTTACTGCACACACGACACGTAGCTGGTTTCGCCTGTATGTATGCGCATGTGTATTTTAAGATTACTCGGCTGGATAATTTTTTTACTGCACACGTTACACTTATATGGTTTCTCGCACGTATAAATGCGCATGTCATTGTTAAGATTGCTAGAGACGATAAATCCTTTACCGCACATTCTACACAAACATGGTGTCTCGCCTGTATGTATGCACATATGCCTGTTAATTTTCCATGATTCGGTAAATCCTTTACTGCACACGCTAAACTTATATGGTGTCTCGCATGTCTGTATGGGCATATGACTGTTACGATTGCTTGAATCGGTAAATCCCTTGCTGCACACGATACACTTCTATGGTGTCTTCCCAATATGTATGCGCATATGACTGGTAAGATTGCCTGACGTGGTAAATCCTTTACTGCATACGCCACACTTATATGTTGTCTCGCCAGTATGTACGCGCATATGGCTTTTAAGCTTATCTGACCTGGTAAATCTTTTACTGCACATGCTACACTTATATGGTGTCTCACCTGTATGCATGCGCATATGACTGTTACGATGGCCTGACACGGTAAATCCTTTACTGCACACACTACACTTATACGGTTTCTCACCTGTATGTATAAGCATGTGACTTTTAAGATTGCCCGACTCGGCAAATCCTTTACTGCACACGCTACACGTATATGGTTTCTCACCTGTGTGTATGCGCATATGACTGTTAAGATGGCCTGACATGGTAAATCCTTTACTGCACACGCTACACGTATATGGTTTCTCACCTGTATGTATTCGCATATGACTGTTAAGATTGCCTAACTGGGAAAATCCTTTACTGCACATCGTGCACTGGAACGGCAACTGCTCTGTTTCCAAGTTTATTGAAAGACGACTTTGCATGTTGCTTTGTTGTCGTAATGCGGTTTCTGAAACAAAATAATGCGCATACTCAAA
This sequence comes from Cyrtodaria siliqua, assembly GCA_037043455.1. Taxonomy (NCBI): domain Eukaryota; kingdom Metazoa; phylum Mollusca; class Bivalvia; order Adapedonta; family Hiatellidae; genus Cyrtodaria; species Cyrtodaria siliqua. The sequence continues at coordinate 53,744 of JAWPHD010010596.1, forward strand.
CTGATATCATGTAATGGTTAAGGTTAATATGTATGACGTTATTAATATCCTCTGCGTGTAACAAACATATCAATAGAACCGATGGATTCTTTGTTTAAATGAAGTTGTATCAGTTGACATAAAGTATACAGTTAATTAAAGGAAACCTGTCCAGAATAACAAATCTATGTCGATCTTCTGATATGGAGGTCAAAAACAAAAACATACAGCTGCGTACGGATTAAAAACAAGATATCGGGACCGTACAGACAGACGTACAGAGAGACAGACGTACTGAGGACAGAGAGACAGTCTCGCAGAGGCGAGCAGGCAGGCAGGCAGGCAGGCAGGCAGGCAGGCAGGCAGGCAGACAGACAGACAGACAGACAGACAGACTGACGGACAAACATACGGACGTGTTTGGAGGTTTGGATGTAATCTTAGCCCCATCATATCAACAGGTAAGATAGTTGCCGCTTTGTCTTTCCGTACAACTCTAAAACTACTTATGGGACTGCAATACAATTTCAAACAACGATATCTGGGCGATGAGAGGAAGTGCTATGCAAAACCAGCATAACTGTACCTTCATTCAAATTAGAGTTACTGTCATTCGTAAGTTTATACTTATACATCTTGTCCGGAGCAGAACTATGAACTACTTATGGGACTGCAATGAAACGTCACACAATGATGGAGGGCAATGAGTGGAAGTGCAGAAAAAAATAACTATAACTATATAAAACAGAAACGAATTAAACGCCCGAAACAGCCTGAATGGTACTCTGATAAAATTAAAGAGTCAAGAAAATTACGTGATAAGTTCAATAAAGCTAAAAAAATGGCCAGAATATAAAAAATGGAGGAATAAAACTAACCATCTGATTTCTTTAGGTAAGACAACGTTTTTTGCAAACACAATTAAAGATAACAAGAGGTAATTGACCTTGAAGCTCTACTGATTGATTTTGATTTCAGGAAGTAGTCGCTACAAACTTGTTTTCTGAAAATTTATTTTTAGCCTGGCGGCCATCTTGAATTTCCGGCAGACCTGAAATTTTGCTAGGATCAATAAGACATCAAGAGCAATATTCCTGTGAAGATTCATGAAAATCAGTCAAGTAGTTTCAGAGGAATAGTCGCTAAAAGTTTTCATTATATAACTCTATGTAAACAAAGATGGCCGCTGGCAGCCATGTTTAACATCGAATCAAAACAATTTTTGACAAGGACCAACATCATGTCATGCTGATCATTTTAGAAAAAGTCCCATATCAATATCACTTGTAGTTTTCAAGAAGTAGTCGCTACAAAGTTGTATTTTAAAAATCTATTTTTAGCCATGGCGGCCATCTTGAATATCCGGCTGACCTGAAATTTTGCTAGGATCAATTAGACATCAAGAGCAACATTCCTGTGAGTTTTCATGAAAATACGTCAAGTAGTTTCAGAGAAGTAGTCGCTACAAGTTTTCATTATATAACTCTATGTAAACAAAGATGGCCACTGGCAGCCATATTTAACGTTGAATCAAAATAATGTTCGACTCGGATAACCACCATGTCAAGCTGATCATTTTAGAAAAAGTCCCATATCAATATCACTTATAGTTTTCGAAAGTAGTCGCTACAAACTTATTTTTTAAAAATCTATTTTTAGCTGTGGCGGCCACCCTGAATTTCTGGCCGATCTGAAATTTTACTAGGATCAATTAGACATTAAGAGCAACATTCCTGTAAAGTTTCATGAAAATCCGCCAAGTAGTTCCAGAGGAGTAGTCGCTACAAGTTTTTACTATATAACTCTATGTAAACAAAGATGGCCGCTGACAGCCATGTTTAACGTTGAATAAAAACGATTTTTGACAAGGACATAATGTCATGCTGATCATTTTAAAAATAGTCTCATATCAATATCACTTATAGTTTTCAAGAAGTAGTCGCTACAAACTTGTATTTTGAAAATATATTTTTAGCCTTGGTGGCCATCATGAATTTCCGGCCGACAAGTAGTTTCAGAGGAGTAGTCGCTACAAGTTTTCATTATATAACTCTATGTAAACAAAGATGGCCGCTGGCAGCCATGTTTAACGTCGAATCAAAACGATTTTCGACAAGGACCAACATCATGTCATTTTAGAAAAAGTCCCATGTCAGTATCACTTAAGAGTTTTTAAGAAGTAGTCGCTACAAACTTGTTTTTTCAAAACCTATTTTTAAATTTGGCTGCCATCTTGGATTTCACATCAACATGAATTTTTGCTAGGATCAACAAGACTTCATGGGCAACATTTCTGTAAAGTTTCATGTATATCATGTATATCCATCCTGTAGTTTCAGAGGAGTAGTCGTTACAAATAAAAATGTACGGACAGACAGACAGACGGACAGACGGACGGACGACGGACGCCGCACCATGGCATAGGCTCTGCTGATCTTTGATCAGTCGAAGTAAAAACGTACTGAAAATAAATTCAAACAGGCACTATTTAAAATAGATAACATCTTGATTTTCGAATTTAGGCGAATAATTGATAAATTAGATATAAATAAAGCAACATGTATTGTTTGTATTGGACCTCGTATAATAAAGCAACATCGGATTGCATCATTAATCCTATCACTTCATTCATTAATGAATGCATATATCAAGGCATATTTCCTGATCACCTAAAAAAGGCTACCTATAAACAATAATGGAACAAAAGATGACCCGAGCAAGTATAGACCTATCTCATTATTACCAACAATTTCCAATTTTTTGAGAAACATAGTGCTGCGCAACTGCAATCTTTTTGTAAAACATCGTTCTTGCCAAACAGCACTTATTCCCCCGTTCATAGTTGGTTGAAACAAATCGATTCTGGAAACTTTGTTGGTAGGGTTTGTTGGCAGTGTTTGTCTTGACATGAGAAAGCTTTTGATCTGGTTGATCAGGAGAAACTATTATACTGTGAAGTATTTTGGCTACATCTTACAGTTTTTGGTAGATAATTAAGTGGGGATAGTAATTAGTACTAATTTGTATTGGTCAACACATGTTGGTAGAGGATAGCTTATTTTATTCTGTGATTCATATTTGTCTTGTATACTATTAAAATAAACCTAAGGGATATGCTACTGATGCAGAGTTGACATTAAGTGACAACTGTCAATTACATAAGTTCGTAAGAGCACTTGCGTAAGGCAGCATCTTTTAAGGTCTATTGCCTAATACTTCAGGTTACCTTATGTCTACTGCATCCGTTTTTAAGGTTAGTTGTGTAATGATTTAAGGTATATTAGATAATACTTAAGGTCTGTTATGCAGAACACTTGTCTGATAAGAGGCTCTCCTAAGTACCTATTATATGAGATGGTATAAATTAATAGGGTTAGGTTAGGTTAGGTGTTATTTTTGATTAAAGGTATATTATATAATACTTTAGGTTAGTTAATGTAAACATTTCAGCTTTTAAGGTTAGTTACATAATGTGTTTCGGTATCTCAGTATATATAGAGCTACACATTAGATAGAAGAGGGGGAGATGTGGAACATGGAGAACATGAGGAGAGAACACTGTGGTTTTAGTTACTTGAGTATTAGTTTAGGCCATTGGATATAATGTTTTATTTTTCGAATCTACACTTCTATGGAGATCGCTGAGCCCGATACTTATATTTAGTTATCGGTGGTACATTTTCAATTTCTTTTGTTTTCTTACTTAATTTTTGTTTCGGTGGTTCCACTACTCCGGCCGATAAAAGGCTCTGGGTATTGTTTAACCACTTATAGGTTGTCTGCTTTTTAATTTAGTCTTTTGGCTGTTACTTGTGATACGCAGGCTTCATAACCGCTGCTCCCAACTAAATTCCATTATGTTTATTTCGATTTTCGGGGCTTTTAATTTTATTAGATACTGGGACCATACGCCGTACGACATGGGGAAGCATATAACTCCATGACACCGTCGTATGCATGCCATCTGCGGGATGGTTAAAATTGTGTACTACTGATTTTATGAATATTGAGTTCTGCTCAACCCGGGGCTAGAGGGCGTGAGCGGTAGCTAGCATATTTAACTACCGCTCATGAACAGTCTCAATCAAACCGAGACTGCAATATTTCGTATGTGTCGTGCTCGGCCGTTTCCAAATTTAAAACATGAAATCGCATTGTTAATAAATTCTAATTTAATAGTTTGATTGTTGAAGTGAATATTTGTGGCGAAAATACTATGCAAGTTAATTTAACCGATAAAAGGGGACTTGACAATACAAATTGCATTTGTATCATTTTTCGCATTTAACAATACGTTGGTTTCAGTCAATATATGTCAAACAGGACATAAATAGTCAGAGTTGGACACTATCAATCTGAGGAGAGAATCATCAAATCAGGTGTGCGTCAGGGATTCATGCTAGGACCACTTTTGTTCTTGATTTATGTAAATGATCTCCCTTTAACTTCCAAAAAAAGAAAGAAGCTTCAGTTGAGATGTATGCTGGCGACTCCACGCTACATACAACAGGTCTATATGTGTCATCCATTGAGAGTAAATTACAAACAGACTTACATAACATCAATAAATGGTGCACTGTATATAACATGGTTATAAATCATCCTACAAAACAACATGTATGCTATTAGGTTCAAAACACAAATTAAACCATTCTCGAAAACTCACGCTTTCGATAGATAATAGCCTGATACAATCAGTCAGTGTCTTCTCAAAAACTTCTCGGAATTACAATATATCGACATTTAAAGTGGGATGTTTAGATAAGCGGAGTCTGTAATCGTATATCAGGTAAATTCACTCAATCAATCAAATTTTACAAAGGTTGCTACTTTAAAAAAAGCATTGCAAACTGGATTTCGATGAAACCTTTACAAACACCTTCTGCAATTTTTTTCAATGAGTTAAATTTGATGTTTAAAATAAGATGTAAATTGCAATTAGGTGTTTTAGTTTCTAAAGCATTCGTCATATTACACCAATAATGCATTAAGCATGACATTAAACATCCTAGACTTAAATCAGAATATTTTAAACAGTATTTTACCTATATTGCCACGCGGACGTGGAATTCAATCCCAGAAAATATTCGGATTTCTGTTTCTATTTATGTTATATTTGCTTTCAAATACAATTATAAACTATTTATAATTCTATTTCAAGATAACAGGTGTTCTGCTCAAATTAAGTTGTGTTAATAGTGAATACTTGTTTTGTATGCAAGCTTGTAACATATTATTAATGTTATGTGCATGTATAATATTCAGTTGATCTTGTTTATTAGTTTTACTAATAATTGCTGTTGTTATTAGAAGGCCTCTTGGAAGATAAGTGTTGTGCAATTGTTTGTATCATCTTAATGAGTTGTACCTTCATGAAATAAAGAATTTATTATTATTATTATTATTATAATGATAAATATCGATTTAAATGACCTCCCCCCAACCCCCCCCCCCCCCCCCCCCCCACACACAAAAAAAAAAACACGTTTGTTTTGACAAGCATTCATATTCCTCTTACCTGATAAGGGGCATTCATATTCCCCTTATCAAATAATGCCACTATCAACTGATAGCAAGCTGCATGGAGGGAGTTTAGGAGTGGAATGAACTCTTCTCCGAGCATACATTTGATTTTCCTTTTAAAGAAAAATATTTTGATGTTGTTCAGAGAATTTCGAGTGCCAAAAGAGAAACCAGGTCGTAAATTTTGAAACTGTCTGCATTTTTTGGCAATACTTATCGACGCAAAGGTCTAGATCACGTGATAGTTGAGGTGAATAATAACAAATATCGAAAGTCTAATATTTATTAAGGTTGTATGTATGAAAATGCATTAATATAACACGTAATATGACATATTTCGGTTCAAATACGTAAATAAATATACTGAACATTGCATTAGATGCTTGAAATAACTGTTAATTCAATGCATATACAGTGCATGCAGGAGCATAGAATCATCGGTAGTAAATAATCATTTTTTGCTTAAAAATCAATTTTCCCAGCTCATGTACTTTAGATTATTCTAAAACTAGAAAGTTAAAGACTTAAAGATATATACGCATATATTTATGCATCGGTGAAATGATTTGGTGCATTTTTTCATGTAAAATGTAACACTAAGTGCAACACGTCTCAGAACAATATTCTGTACTCGCTTTGGGTTTTTTAACGAAAAATTCATACTGTCACATTAAATTGATAAACTGTAGGGACAAAAGTCAAAATGTAATCTTGAAATAAGAAACACTTGTTAAAGGGATAATAATAGTAATACAATGACATTAGGCCAAAAACAATTGCGTCTCAGAATCAAAAAGATTAGGCAATTACAAGATGGTTAAAACAAAGCAGTAGTATGTAAATATTCCAGATTTTCTATACAATACTCACACACATATATTCCGATACGTTTCGATTAAATATCGTTATAACATTACGCCAAAAAAAGTGAGTTTCCTATTCACTGTAGGGATCCGTACACCGGATCTTGGTCAAGACCCCGTTCACTAGTACGGAGTTTTGGTCAGCCATGTTGTAGAAAACGTACGGATAACAACAGCAAATGTAGGTTAACCACGTTTTTCTCCTATTTTTGTTCATTTTATATGAATAATCAGTATTGCTATATGGTGCGGAAACATTTCCTCGTTCAAATATTACCGTACATTGTTGACATATTACTTTAAATGCTACAATTCGGATCAAAGAAAAACAATTGCGGGTGCTGAAATTCGCCCAAAGTACCCTTCAGCAATAAATATCTCATTAATTTTCAAGTTAATGAAAATTTTGAATTGGCAGATTTATTTGTTTTTCCAATATACGTGCATGTTCAAATGTTGAACTTCATTCATCCGAAATTGACCGAGATATGAATCGAACAAAATTAATGTTTGTGTACGGGGTCTTGGGCACTTGTGTACGGAGTACTGCAAATATTCTCTTTTAACTGTACGGAGTTTTGCTTTAAATATATTGTATGAAACTATGGTTTTAATGGTACTTGCATTTCATGTAATACATAAAACATTCATTGAATGTTTGTAAACAGTCAATGTAGTGTCATTAGAACTGAATCAACGTAGATTTCCTTGAACAGATATAATCATGCGAGCTATATAGATAATTAATATTAACCCATGCCTTTATCTATATTATGTGTTGTCAATGTAGTTTAAGAACCAACTTTACATTTTCTATTAACATGCTTAGGAAAGTTTGACATAGTTTAGATGTCAGTATGGGGATTAGAATTAATTTTAACCTGACAGGCAAACTGTTTGAAAAAAATACGGTAAGGATTTTTAACGCCCGTGGGACGTATAACAATACTTTATTTAAACAATATTTTATTCAAGTACTGAATGGGATTGGACAACAGGCAATGCCTATGTAAGACCTCTCCCATATCAAGGTACATATAAACAATAAATTCATATCAAACATAACATAAAATGTGGAATTTGCATATATTGGTTTGACAATTAACTTAGAATCTTTGAAACATGTGTACCGTGATTGTTTAGTATTAACACTTTGTACTGTCAGAAAGAATTTAAGTGAAAAAAAAAAAAGAATCAACAGAAAGAAAATCATACTGGAAACCAATACGAAATATATATAAAAATGTACCGATTATTACAAAATATAATGGTTTTAGTATGAGTTTCTGTAACCAATAGTTAAATAAATGCGTATTTAGATTACTTGAGTTATTTCTTAATTGACAATGGATGATGTTATCATTCCTAATTCCTATATTATAGTGATATGGACTGTCAGTCCTATGTTCAATAGCCTTAAGTTTATGCTTAAATTGTTCAACAGATGGTGCATTTTTAGCGTCTAAATGTAAAGCATTCCACAATCTAATTGTACTCGGCAGAAAGCTGTTATAATATGATGTTGTACGACAAAGAGGGAGACGTAAGTTTAATCCTGAAGTTCGAAGGTTATAATTATTGTTTACAGGTAAGTATGGCTGGATTAAGTTATACATGTAATCTGGACTTATGCCATAAATTATTTTGTAAATAGTTACAAGTTTATGATCTTTTCTTCTTTTTGTTAATGTTTCTAAGTTCAATTCAGTATATAAGTATGATCTAGAGGAATTGCATCTGAGGCCTGTTATTATTCGTGCTGCTTCAACTTGGACGCTCTCTAATAGATCAGATTCTCCCTGTGTACAGTCATCCCATACTGAATCTCCATATTCAAGTATAAGTCTTATAAAGGCGATATATATTTTCAATAGAGAATGTCTGTCAAGTTTGTACTTAAGCATTCTTAGAATGTTAAATCGTGCACATGCTTTTTCGTATATATTTTCTAAATTTTTTTGCGACCATGTTGCATTGGACTGAATTGTTAATCCAAGGTGGCAATGTGACGCTACGTCTTGTACTACATCATTATCAAAGTGGACTGGTGGGTGGTTATAGTTTCTTCTAGTGCAAACAAGGCTTTTTTTTTTTTAGGATTAAATGTAACAGCCCATTTTTTTGACCATTCAGATATTTTGCAAAGATCATTTGTAAGAGAGTTGGCACATTCTACTGGGTTTTTATCACCTACAACTAAAAGAGAAGTGTCATCAGCAAATAACCGTACATCATTCAATAAGTCATCTGTGATGTCATTTATATAAAGCAGAAATAGAAACGGACCTAAAACATAGCCTTGCGGAACACCTGCATCTATAGTACTGAAGCTTGAAGAAAATCCATCTAGGACTACTTTTTGCTGCCTATCAGAGAGATAGCTACGTATCCAGTTACATAATGAATCATTGATACCATACTTTACTAATTTAAAAAGCAACCCAGCATGCCATACTTTGTCAAACGCAAAATATAAATCGTACATCTTTCCCAGCGTCGAGGTTGCTTATTATGTTATTATATATTTCTATGAGCTGATTTACTGTAGAGTCTCTAGGTTGAAAGCCTGCCTGGCATTTGCACAGAAGGTTATTCGTTTTGATATAGTTGAACAAGTGTTTAAATACGATTTTTTCCATCAATTTGCAAATAATACTGGTAATGGATATAGGCAAATAATTGCCCGGCATGTCAGGTTTTCCCTTGCCCTTAAAAATAGAAGTTACATTCGCCTGTTTTCATTAGTATGGTACTTTTCTAGTGGACAATGACAGATTAAAAAGTCGCGTCAATGGAGCAGCGATGCTATTTAAAACTAATTTTAACACCTTTGGGCTAATCATATCTGGGCCTGGAGGTTTCGATAATTTCAAGATTTTCAATTGATCAATTACTTCCGTTTCATTTATAATAAAGTCATTCATTTTATAGTCAGTGCGATTATGAAAAGTAGGTAATTCCGGTTCATGTTCAATATGAGATGTTGCAGAAAAGGAAGAATTCAATGCATTTGCTTTGTCTACTGGATGTATTAAAATACGACCGTTATTTTTTATTGGAAAGTTTGGTTGAGTTACTTTGTTCAATTTAGAGATCGATTTTGCTATACGCCACCATTTACCCGTGGGGATTGATTTATCAGTTAACTGGGATGTAAGTTTTGACTTGTATGATTCCTTAGATTCGCGGATTAAAGCAATTACCTCATTTCTAAGTTGAATAAACATTGACCTATGTAATGGATTGTTGTAAATGAGAAAAAAAATTATATGACGTTAACTGTGATCACAATGAGCTAAAATTGGACAACTGTATCAATTCTAACAGACAATAATATACGTCTGGACTTAGTTTGTAGTACATGTAGTTATTTGGAATAAGTACGGAGTCTTTCTCAAGAATTACCCCTTTTAAGTTTTAGTTTTCTGCATTTTTTCGTCTTAACAATACAAAATGGTATAAGACATATAGGACCTAAATAATGTCTTAGAATTACTACAAATATAAGTAAATAACTTCAGTGCAGAGCAGCGAAAACAATCTTAGCATTGCAAAACCCCGTACAGTACATGGACAAGACTCCGTACACAAATAAGCGTCTTTTTATATGAATTAGTTACGCTGGGCACGTTTTGTTTCGATTCATATCTCGGCCAATTTCGGATGAATGATGCTGAAATTTTGAACATGCACGTATATTGGGAAAACAAATAAATCTGCCAATTCAAAATTTTCATTAACTTGAAAATTAATGAGATATTTATTGCTGAAGGGTACTTTGGGCGAATTTCAGCACCGGCAATTGTTTTTCTTTGATCCGAATTGTAGCATTTAAAGTAATATGTCAACAATGTACGGTAATATTTGAACGGGAAAATGTTTCCGCAACATATAGCAATACTGATTATTCATATACATGAACAAAAATAGGAGAAAAACGTGGTTAACCTACCTTTGCTGTTGTTATCCGCACGTTTTCTACAACATGGCTGACCAAAACTCCGTACTAGTGAACGGGGTCTTGACCAAGATCCGGTGTACGGATCCCTACAGTGCTATTGTATGCTGTAAAAAAATTAGGGTAGGTCGGTAGGCATTTTCTTTTTTGTTTGCTTTTTTTTGGAGACAGATATTGTGAATTCAACAAGCATTCATCTCATAAACCACATACAAGTTGATGATACAACTGAAAGTTTCTCTGTGATGTCAGTTCACAATATATTGTGATAAATCTGTTTTCAGAACAAATTTAAAAAAAAGAAGCTAAATCAACCATTTTAATGTTGACATTGCAGTAAAGAAATATAAAAAGATCGGACAGGGAAAGTAGCATTCAAGGAGGACAGTCAACCACAAAACACAGAATTCAAAGAGGACAGTCAACCACAAAACACAGAAACAAACACGCAAACAGACAAACAAGAAGGCAAAAGCAATAATAAATGCAAACGACATCACAAACACAAAAGGGTTGACAATAGGGCTACCGCCTTGAAACGGTCAGTGGCATAGTAGGCCACTGGGGGTGGGGGGGGGGGGGGGTGTGTGTGGGGGGGGGGGGGTTAAACCGGTTCTAGGGTGCACCAAACCTCACACTTACCCTACTGTCATCCTATTAAAACAGGACAGTGTAAATAAAGAAATCCCCGCCATGATCTAATCTCTAACCATCAAGGCAGCATCAACAGGCAATACAAGTAAAACACAAATATGCTCGTGTAAATATAATACAAAAAAACAATAGCCTAGAAAGCCACAATGAAGGAACTCAATGACTAAGCAGGAGCCAGAGCTGTAAGAGAATAAACCATTCAGGGCAGTAAGAGAATAAACATTAAGTAACACTTGTTAACTTAAGACATGTAGATAAACATTTCAAAACTAAATGAAAAGTAATGAGTTAGATCTAACGCCTAGAATTGGGTACCGTGAAAAATAAAGTACGGCGGTATACGGCGTTTTAGCAAATACCGTGCTACATACCGCGATATACCGTGTACGTTTGTAACTGTAAAAACATGAATTCATATATTGCAGGATAACATAGGACTATTCTATTAGCTCCAAAGGTAGCCATAACAATCATAAACTTACCACTTTACAGTTTGTTGTTATTTTGTTGTTTATATTTACTTGTTTGTAATGATATTGTCTATAGCTATATATTTAATTGTTTGAGTAAATGTGTTATATTCACAATGAAGCAGCAAACAAACGTGAATTAGAGAAAAAAACATATGTTTGCTTCGATAATTTCCGTATTTTTCTCGGTTACGGGAAGAGCCGAGGTACCGGTTCGGACTCAAATATACCGCTGTGCATACCGCCTAAGCTAAATAACGATGTTAACAAGTAATACAGCGCACCTCTACTAACTCATAACTCAGTAATTGTCATTTAGTTTTGAATTGTTATCAAGTAGGATATACTTGAGAGCATTAACACATAGTAAAACAGAAGTAATGTTCTTTTCTTTAATTAATAATGATCGTCGTCCAACTTTATACCTAGACAATGGCCCGTTGACTTTTGTTGACAACCACAAACATCTAGGATTAACATTAAATAATAACGGAAAATGGCGGCACGAACACGTTAGCAATATTATTGCTTCTGCTTCAAAGGTACTTGGTTTAATGCGAATACTTAAACATAAAGTAGCTCGTAAAACACTTAATCAAATATACTTGTCTTATACGCGTCCAATATTAGAATATGCTTCCATTACATGGGATGGACGTACTTCTTTCAAAAAAGATAGCTTGGAAAAGTTACAATAAGAAGCAGCTCGTATTGTGACGGGACTGACTCGTTCAGTATCCATACATCGTTTAATATTTGAAATAGGATGGGTATCACTTTCCGATAGAAGGAAAATGCAAAACTTATTTCAGTCTATAATGTTAAAAATGGATCCGTTCCAAATTATATCTCAAATATCTTTCCGCAGCTAGTAGGAGATGTCAGTGCATACCCTCTCAGAAATAACGACAACTATGCCACAATTGCTAGGAGAACTGAAATATACAACAAATCGTGTGTTCCGTCTTCTCTTAACCTATGGAATAATCTGTCCGTAGAAATAAGAAACTCGGAATCTATATCAATTTTCAAGTGACGACTATTAACATCTATATTTCCGAGTACAAAGGTACCAAAATATTACTTAAGTGGTCAACGATTATTTTCGGTTTTACATGCCAAAATGAGGAATTTGTGTAGTAATCTTAATAGCGATTTATACCTTAATCATTTACGCGATTCACCCGTATGCGAGTGCGGTTTTGAAGTAGAAGATGCAGAACATTATTTTTTCCAGTGTAACACTTGTTTCACATATCGGCCCAAACTGTTTCAATCCACTCGCCATTTACCCCCGTTAAATATAAGAACAATCCTTTACGGTCGCGAACAGTAAACTGACAGAGAAAATGAATCTCTCTTCGAAGCAGTTCAAACATATATAAGAGAAACAATCTACACGTACTATGCGCGTATACTATATTTTGCAAATGTTTTCTAGATAACGTTTAGGCGTTCTTAAACTGACTGGAATTCAAATTGGGATAAACTAGTCTTTCTCACTATTCTCACTAGTCTATCTCTCTTTCTTTCTCTATTATGTTTTCTCTTTATATTTTATTTACTTATTCAGCTTTTTTCTATCTCAATGTATTTGCCATTGTATTTTATTACTCTCAGCCATATACATTCGCAATTTCAATATGTTAATTGGGAAGGGTTTAATCTAATGTTGGTAGAACTTGTTACCCAACCCATATGTCATTATAATATTTCTATCGTATATATGTTTATATTTGCTCTGTATGTAAAATATTGGCAATAAAATATGTTTAAATCAAATTAAATCAATGTGACTCAAAATCAACCAGTTCGTTTTTTCAGTTGCATTGATTTCGATACTGCTGTTTTTACTCTAATGGCATTGTTGGAGTGCCCTATTAAAATTCACAATGAAAACTAAAATATATTTGTTTTATAAAGAAAAACAAGCTTCACTCTTGGAAGTCTATCACATATTACAGCAGACAAACGATTTCTCTGAAATAGTAAAGTGGAAATTATAAATCTGGTTTTAATTTCTGAAACCCCATATTTTTCAGGATGGGACCCAACTTTTTTCATACTCTTGACTAAGGCTGAAACGTTTACGCAAGTACACGTTTACGTGTACAATTATGGACCTAAACGTTTACAAAATCCTGTAAACGATTACACGAGTATTCTTTGTGTTTTATTCCCAATAATCCCAATAAAAGTTTTAAAAACACTGGTCTTACACGAGTTATATTACAAATCACGGTTCTTTTGAACTAATTATTTTCAGAAGTTTTATTGTACAGATCAAAGTTCATTTGAGATTACCCTCAATATAGTGGGGCAGATTGGTGAAAATATTGTGCATTGTTTGACAAAAGCACCAAACTTTGCACATAGCTAGACAATACCATACTGAAAAAAATAGGCTATGGTCCCACTCCAGATTTTTTCAAAATGGCCGCCTTTTTCAAAATGGCCGCCATTTTCAAAATGGCCGCCAAATATGTAATAAATAATGAGTTGAACCTATATGTATTAGGTTTAAACAACATATATTATGGCAATTGCAACAAATTCCGCAAAATGATAGACAAAGGGTCATGAAATACAATCTGGGTATATTTTAATTTCAAAATGGCTACCGTTTTCAAAATGGCCGCCAAAACGTGTTGAAAATAGTAAAAAGTATAATTCGTTTATTAGTTGATTGTAAGAAGTAATTAATATGTCGAATTTGTTCACTCAGTTTTCTTGGCATAGTATTTGTTTGTTAATATTGCAATGAAGAGTGATTTAGAGGCACCCTATGGTTAATGTGTTAAGAGATTTACAAGTTTAAATTAAATTTAACTTCTGATTGGCTCTACATTTTCTCCAGCCTTTGGAATTTCTGAAGGGTACTAAACTAATTTCTTATCACAAACTGTCGGTTCATTATAAAATATATTTATTAAACCCAAAAATACATTGGCTTGGTAAACCTTATTTACAAGACAAAACAAGTAAACAAAACCTAAACGCAAATACATTTTAACTGCGTCAAAACTATATAGTTGCCGAGCAGAAATGAAATTGGCCTGAAACCCAATGTGAAGATCATAATGGCATTTTGCGTTGAAACCTTCGTATTTAAAATGGAGGCACTTAAAACAATCTGAGACTTGTTTGAAGACTATAGATGGACCAGTGCACTTATGACACTGCAGATTCCTTTCTGAAATAAACACATGCATCAGGGAATGTTCATCACCTGAGTACCATACTCATGATAAACCGGGCTTACAGTTATTTGAAGTGTGAGCAAGGCAAGCCTTATACCATTGAATATTGCACATGACGATCATAAAGAGAAACCAAAAGTTCGCAACTGCCGGACTGTCCAGTTACATATTAAATCTTAAAATTAGTCATCTCTGTGTGTGAGAAACTTCATTAATACCCAATAAAGCAGGGTATCACAAGCAGAAATATAAGATTGCGAAAGAAGAGGAAGGTGCAGTAGGTGCTGTAAGCACATCGCAGCTCTTGTCGTGCCCTTAATGGTGTATTCTCTTACTGCTCTGGCTTCTGGTAAGTCATTGAGTACCTTCATTGTGGCTTTCTAGGCTATTGTTTTTTGTATTATATTTACACGAGCATATTTGTGTTTTACTCGAGCATATTTGTGTTTTACTTATATTGCCTATTGATGCTGCCTTGTTGGTTAGAGATTAGATCATGGCGGGGATTTCTTTATTTACACTGTCCTGTTTTAATGGGATGACAGTAGGGTAAGTGTGAGGTTTGGTGCACCCTATAACCGGTTTAAACCCCCCAGTGGCCTACTTTGCCACTGACCGTTCCAAGGCGGTAGCCCTATTGTCAACCCTTTTGTGTTTGTGATGTCGTTTATTTTTATTATTACTTTTGCCTTCTTGTTTGTCTGTTTCCATGTTTGTTTCTGTGTTTTGTGGTTGACTGTCCTCCTTGAATGCTATTTTCCCTGCCCGATCTTTTTATATTTCTTCCCACATTGGATGATCTCTGAACCAGATATGGTCTGAGTTATCTGTTAATTTCAGTTATTGCAATATTTCATCAGGCGCTGTCTATGAAAGGACCCTAATCTTTTCCTTCAGGAACAAGTTAAAAATGTTCGTAAGACAGTTTGAGTGACACAGTAGAGGAATTAGAAAATATATTCAAGGCAATATTAAGGATTTAATGGTACTTGACTTACGTTACATAGACGACTCTCATGTGACAGAAATTGCAACAAATAGGTAAATTATGTAATGCAAAGCATGACACGTTTGTAACAAAGCTTATATATAGATGACATGCCCAAGTCTGTCTTTAAACAGATAAACCAGAACATGTTTTTTTTCCTCCCTCAGTGGTCACCTACAACAGATGATATAACTTGCTTTCTCTTCTCGCATATATATATATCATATTAGGTTCCGATTAACGGCAGATTAGGGTGTCTCACCAGCCTTTTCTAACTTTGGAAAACTTTTTAGGATTTTCATCAGGCTATACGAGCTGCCTTAAAATGCTTGTTAATGCTTGCAAAACATTAGTAAGTATGATTAACAAGTTCTTTTAACATTGTTAAATGTCAGTTGCAGAAGGTTTAGTAGGTATCGGCCATCATGCAAAACATAATCAGAGCTCTGGTTAACTGGCATAGCAATCAATTGCGATAGAAGAGAAACTAAAAACACGATCAATAAAACAGCGATGAAGATGTGCCTTGTATCTGACAACGAAACTCTGAGACTGATCTCGATCATTTCACTAAGATGATACGATACAATGCGTGTGTTGCATGTGACATCTGCCAAACAATTGCTATATACCGTAGACACAGACGTTGTAGTACATGTTATAGCAATGGTACAGTAAATACAGTTAGATGAGCTATGGGTTAGTTTAAGGAGCTAGGAATCACTTTAGGTTCTTCGTTGCACACTGTATTGCCTATTCATTAGTTCATATAAACCAAGACGAATAGTTGCTTTTCACACTTACTAGATGTAACGAAATATCCTCATTTGCTGAAAAGGGTAAAACATGTGCATGGAAAATCTGGAAATACTATGTTAAGGTTGCACAAGCTTTCCACTTCCAAAAGTTGTGCTTGTTGGCAAATGTATGACAAGAGGGAGTGCATGTTCGAAAAGAGGAAGTGCATGTTGATGTCGTAAAGAATTGTTGACATTCAACGGTTCCAAGATACAACAAGTCCATGACACCAATTGATGTAGCTCGTTTCAAGCACACCTTGTTTAATAGGTTGTTATTGGATATTATTGGAGACATGGCCTTTAGGTCCACCTATGAAATGCCTACATCCGATGGCTGCGGTTGGAAGAGGATATGTTAAAGCCATTCTTGATAACACTACCATAGGCATCAGCGTATTCCATGTAGATGTCAAACAGACAAGTGTGTTACAAACGAAGTGTCAAAGCAGGAATGATATATACAGTATTTTAAAAATGGGACTTTGGGTACTGTGATTAAGAAAAATTGTACCATTCAGATCATAGATAGTAAGATTAGATTAAATTTAATGTTAGCTCTCATACTAAAAATGTTCGAATGATATGACCACTTACTATATTTGAGTTTGTTTTTGTTTTCTGATAGTGTCTTGTTAATATTGTTTCTTAATTTAACAAATGTAATTTAAGGTCGTAATTAAATCTAATTTCAATAAATCGGAGATGAAAACAATATTGTTTAAGTATCCTTTCGGATATTTTTTCTCCAAGTGTTCAGAAGACTCGGCTAGCTTGATTTTTTTATAACATGCGGAGTCCCGTTAGTTTTGCTACTTCATATGCATGTTTTAAAACCAGTTTTAATAAGTATGTAAATAGTGTATATTGGATTAATCAATTTGGATGCTTGATAAATAATTCAAGATTGTTTTGTTTACCTTTAATAGTGTTTTACCAAGTCACAGACACTGTATGTATAATTACGAGTTAGTATATACTAAAAACCGCTAATAAAGATGAGACTGAAACGTAAGCACACTTCAGACGCTAAGGCTAAAGACAACTAAGACAAACAAGTCTCAGAGTTGGCATAGTATGTATACATGTGTAAAATCCCTAACTCCTGAAGTATAGGGGTGTATCTAACAACTATTTATTGAAGTATAGAGATATACATAAATATATCAAGACAACACCTTTGTAAAACACATCAAGATTTTGATTGCTTTCTAAAAAAACATTTTGAAGAAAAAAAATGACCCAAATTATATTGCATATTTTATTGTCTACACATGTCCTGAATTTAGTGTATTTACAATAACAAGTTTTGATGAAACCAATTAATTATGGGCTTCAGTAATTCTTTATGGAATATTTGGCGGCCATTTTGAAAATGGCGGCCATTTTTCAAAATCTGAGGTGGGTCCATAGACAAAAATGTTTAGTAGAGTATGGTCTAGCTATGTGTCAAGTTTGGTGCTTTTGTCATAAAATGCACAATTTTACCAATATATGTCACCAATCTGCCCCACTAATACGATTGATTTTATCATTTCCATCGCAATGTAAACACGATTCCAAATATGGAAATACGCTCCTTATTTGGAAAACGTAGTACAGAACGAGAGTCTCACGAGTTTCTCGTCTGATGTCATAACCCACAATGGCTGACAATTGAAAAATGTTTGAGTGGCCGGCTGATAATTTTAATTCGTCACGATGACATCGTAACTAGGATTATCGCCAGCTATCAGTTATGTTGAATGTTCAAGTACTAACGTTGGCGTCAACATAATGTATACATTATGATAGTCCATACTTGCCAACCGTCCTGATTCTGGCGAGACGGTCCAAATTTTGAATTCCAAAATTCTGAAAACAACTTGATTTACAGTAAGTGTTTGAGTAAGTTTTATGTCATTTTGGACCCCAGAATACAGGAAATTGCGTCTCAGAATCAAAAACATTAGGCAACTACAAGATGGTTAAAACAAAGCAGTATGTAAATATTCGAGATTTTCTATACAATACTCACATACATGTATTCTGATACGTTTCGATTAAATATCGTTATAAAATTAGGTAAAAAGAAAGTGTGGTTCCTATTGCATGCTCTAAAAATATAGGGTAGGCCTGTAGTCATTTCGTTTTTGTTTTTATTTTTAGCAAGATTTTGCGAGATTCTATTTATCTCATAAGCCCCATACAAGTTGATAATACAACTGAAAGTTTCTCTGCGATGTTGTCATCAGTTTACCTCTATATAAGATCGTCCCAGTTAAATTACTCATTCCAGTTACAAATATACTGAGGGAAAACAGGTCAGCAAGTTGTTTAGATGAAATAATACTGTATACACAAGATATACTGACATTTTGGGACTTTACGAGCTTGACCTCTACGTTCATTTATTCGTTAAGATGTTCGACTGTTGTTGATGTGTGTTTTATAAAATATTGTGTCTATGGCAGTAGTTTCTTGATTTTACAACCAAAAATGTATTATTTCCAGGGTGCAACACAATCTTGCTAAACCTTTTTCCCTGAGTATAATAGGTCACTTTAAACCAGAAGACCTCAGTTTAACATGCATTTTACTAATTAGTTGTTAATTAGCATCGCATTGTTTAACTGAAAGAAAAACGTTAAACTCTGAATGTATCATATGACATTCCAGGCAAATCATGTGGCTTACCTACATATTTTCGACTTTGCTGTTTAATTTGGTAATAATTTGCATATGCCACCAGTGTCCAGTGGATTACAAAAAATATAGAAGTGTGATATGTTTCACTTCTATGATGTAAGCTATATGATAAATCATTGTTCAGAACAAACTAATGTTTTGTTTTTAATTTTTTGAATAAAAGGTTTTAGGTTCGGCCCCTTAAACTTAGGGTCGGTCGGGCCACCGGAAATACAGATATGTTTTTATTTGGCCTTAGGTAAATATTGGCGCAAAAAAGACACTATTAAATAATTCACACGGTTAGAGTAAAATTATTTCAGATTTTTTTTCTATTGTATTTATATTTATTATGGGCGTTCTGGCTCACTAGGAGAATTGCAACTTTAACTCCTAATTTACTATCTTAAAAAATCCTCAAAAACAGCCAAAACACCCCTTAAAATCAAACCCTCAAAAATTTAACTAATACATTTACAAAAAACACCTTAAAATCAAACCCTCTTAAAATTTAACTAATAACTATACAAAAACTCACTTAAAACCTTTAAAAATCAAACCCTCTCAAAATTTAACTAATAACTATACAAAAACTCACTTAAAAACCTCTAAAAATCAAGCCCTCTCAAAATTTAACTAATAACCACACAAAAAAACTTACTTAAAACCTCTAAAAATCAAACCCTCCCAAAATTTAACTAATAACTATACAAAAAACACCCTAAAAACCTCTAAAACCCCAACCCTCCCAAAATATAACTAATAACTGTACAAAAAAAACCTTAAAAACCCTTAAAAATCAAGCCCTCTCAAAATTTAACTAATACCCACACAAAAAACACCTTAAAAACCTCTAAAAATCAAACCCTCTCAAAATTAAACTAATAACTATATAAAAATTCTCAAAACTAACCAAAACACTCCTTAACTTCTTCCTACTCAAAAACCATTTTTAAAACTAATTAAAATACTTCTTAATTTTTACTTGCTTGATAATAACTCTTAAATCAAACAAATTACTATAAACACTATAAAAAGCTTAAACTATAAATATTCAATACGTCTGAACTTTGAGCACTCCTTATTATAATTTTTATTATACCAATAATTCTTTTTATTTAAGAGTGTTTGAGAGCCACATTTAATACAAATTTGAAATTGAGAAGTCGTACCCAATCCACACTTTAAACAAGGATTAATTTTACAAACCTTCATTCTTTCTTTATGATAGCCGCAATAAATAGAATTTTTTACCGGTTTTCTATTACAGACTCCATATATACCAGCTTTTAAAAATGTACATGTATTCATTTTGTATTGTTGTATTTTTTTACATAATAAATTTTTATATTTAATAATAAAAATATTTTACATAATACACAAACGAATTTTTTTTTATGGAAAACGCAGAAGCAATAAAGGAACTACTAGTCCTGTACAAAACAGGAGTAATAGACAAAGATGAATTAAAAATAGCAATAAGGGCAATACAATCAGAGGATAAAGATGAAAATGAAAAAAAAGCACTCAAAGAAGAAATTAAGGCACTCAAAGAAGAGAATAAAGTCTTAAAGGTTAAAGTTACAGAGGCAACTACCAGCCAAAATGCTGTAGTACCAGCTGAACCACCTGATAAACCTTATAAAATAACTGATAAAATAACTGAAAAACCTAGTAAGTATTATAAACCCAAAAAAGTGAAAAAAGTCTCCAAAAAAAGTAAAAAGATAATCAAAGAGATAAGTAAAGAAAATAAGAAACAGATTAAAAAAGTTAAAACTACAGGAAAAGATAAAACTACAGGAAAAAAACTAGAAAAAATAAAATTAAAGTTAGTTGACAATCCTAAGTGCGGCTACTTCAAAGCATACGAAGCTGATGCCAAACAATACAAGGATCCATACAAACTTTTAACCAATAACAAATTTGTAATAGAGGAAACACTTAAAAAAGATGTAAAAGAATACAAAGGAATAAAATTTGAAATAACAGTAACAGTTGACTTGTTTAAAGATAACGGATCAAAAAGAGATGAAATAACTGCAGTTTTAGGCAGTGGCCAATTTGCAGTACTACAAGGCACAACAAATCAAATTCAAAACTATATAAACAAAGCAATTGCAAATATATCTCAATCACTAGAAAAATTTACTAACAAAGCATCTGGTTTGGAAGTAGATAAATGTGTTAATATTTATGTTAACATTGCAAAATACCAACCATTAAGAGGATCATCATACATACCACTACCTAAATTTATAGCTGATAAAAAGGCTGTGATAAACGTGAATTTTTTTGATAAAAAATGTTTTTTACATGCTGTAAATGCTGCATTACACCCTGCAAAGAAAAACTCTGATAGATTAAGTCAATATCCACCTTTAAATTTTAAAATAGAAGGTATAGATTTTCCTACACCTTTAACCCAAATACAAAGCTTTGAGAAACAAAATAATCTTGCAATTAATGTTTACGGATATGAATCATACAAAAGAAAAAATGTTACATTTCCTTATTACATCTCAGAACAACCAACTGATTTAAAAAGAATTAACTTAGTTTTAATAACTGAAGAAGTGCCAAATAATAACCCTGAAAATAACAAAACTAATTACCACTATTGTTGGGTTAAAAGCCCCAGTAGGTTTTTAAGTGACAATAACAAACACAACCCAAAAACTGAATTTTGTGACAGATGTTGCAACGGATTTACAAGTATAAATTTTTTAGAAAAACCTCAAGAAGATTGTAAAGGAATTAACACCAAAACATGTAGAATTCAAATGCCTAAAGAAGGCTCAACAGTACAGTTTCAAAATACAAAAAACATGATCCCAGTTCCATTTGTAATTTATGCAGATTTTGAAAGTGTTAACATTCCTTTTAATCCTGAATTTTTAGGTGATTCTAAAGAAGATTTTAAAGAAGATAACAAAATTTTAGATAAAGAAATTAAACCTTTAACCAAGCAAGAAATGGAAAATCTTGAAAAATTTACAAAAAAACATAGAAAAAGAAGAAAAAGAAGAAAAACATCCAAGAATTAACATGGACTCCAAAGGTAATGAAAATCAAAACTTTCCAAACAAAAAAACAGTAACAACCACAATACAAAAAGCTTGTGGTTTTGCTTTAAAAGTTAAAAATTACAGCAACCCCCAAGATGAAGAAAAAATACAAGTTTATCGTGGAGAAGATGCAGCCGAAATCTTTTGCAAAAAACTCCAAAAAGAACAGCATTAAATAACAGACCTCTGTAAACATCCAAAACCCAAAATATCAACAATAAAAAATGGAGAAGACTTTGAATTAACTAAAAAATGCTGGTTATGCACCAAAACATTTAGAAAGAATAGCAAAACTGCAAAAATAAATTACCACAATCATTTTACAGGAGAATACATAGGTGCAATACATAAAAATGCTATGACATTATAAAAATAACAGCAGATACTGTTATTCCTGTAGTGTTTCACGGATTAAAATGTTACGACTCTCATATGATAATGCAAGAAATTCATAAAATGTATGGAAAAATAACTGTAATACCAAACAACTCTGAAAAATACATATCTTTTAGTGTTGGAGTGTTACGTTTTATAGATTCATTTCAATTTATGGGTTTTGCACTCGCAACACTAGCCGATGGAATAAAAGAATTTCCTGAAACAGAAAAAGAATTTGGAGAAAATTGGGAATTAATGACAGAAAAAGGAATATATCCCTATGATTACATGGATTCCTTTAAGAAAATTGAAGAAACAGAATTCCACCCATTGAAAAATTTTACAACAAATTGGCAGAAAAGGCAATAACAAAAAAAGAGTATGAACATGCACAAAATGTATACAAAATTACAAATTTCAAAAACTTAGGAGATTATAATGATTTATATGTAAGATCAGATGTTGCTTTATTGACAGATGTCTGTGAATCCTTTAGAAAAGAAACATTTAAATCATACCAATTGGACCCATTTCACTATTACACAGCACCTGGAATGGCTTGGGATGCTTTGTTAAAAGAATCAGAAATTAAACTTGAATTACTAACTGACATAGATATGCATTTATTCATAGAAAAAGGGATGAGAGGTGGAATTAGTATGGTTTCTCACAGATATGCAAAAGCTAATAACTTATATGTTCCTGATTATGACAAAAATAAACCAACAGATTACATAATTCATCTTGATGCTAATAATCTGTATGGGTGGGCAATGATTCAGCCTTTACCTTATGGAGGTTTTAAATGGGTTAATGTTTCTGATTTTGAAAACTCAAAAAATAAAGAATTTACAATGCAAGATTTAGAAAAAATACAAAAAGAAGGAAAAAGTCAATTCATAGAATGTGATTTAGAATATCCTCGTGAATTGCATAAATTACATAATGATTATCCTTTAGCGCCAGAAAAGAAAAAAATACAAAAAGAGTGGTTATCTAATTATCAACTAGATTTGTTAGAATGTAGTAGTATGATTGATATTCCTCAATTAGTTCCCAATTTGCAGGATAAGAAAAAATATGTCATACATCATAAAAATTTAAAACAATGCATAGAGTTAGGTTTAAAAGTTACTAAAATTCACAGGGTCTTAGAATTTGATGAAAAACCTTGGATGGCTTCTTACATCTTAAAAAATACAGAACTAAGAAAAGCTTGTACTACAGATTTTGGTGTTAATTTTTACAAATTAATGAACAATGCAGTGTTTGGCAAAACCATGGAAAATTTAAGAAACAGAGTAGATATTCGGTTAGTTAAGACAGATGGTTCTGAGAATGAAAAATTGAGAAAAATTATAAATAAGCCTAATTTTCAAAGAAGGGTTAAGTTTTCAAAAGATTTGTCAGCTTTGTACGTTCATAAAACTGTTACAACTCTAAATAAACCTATATACGTTGGAATGTCAGTTTTAGATTTGTCTAAATATATGATGTATGACTGGTATTACAAATTCTTAAAAAATAAATATGGGGAAAAATGTAAATTACTTTACACAGATACTGATTCAATTTTAGCCTTAATTGAAACTGAGGATGTTTACAAAGATATGTATGACAATAAGGAAGAATATGACTTATCCAATTATTTAGATAAAGACAAAAATCCAATAAAGTACTTTAACAAAGAAAACAAAAAGGTTCTTGGAAAAATGAAGGATGAGTATGGGGGTAAAATTGTTAAAGAATATGTAGGTTTGAGACCTAAATTGTATTCTGTTATAAAAGATGATGATACAAGATTATGTATCAAGGCTAAAGGTGTTAAAAGGTGTACGTTGGAAGATAATATAAATTTTGACCATTATAAAGGTGCCTTTTTGGTAAAATTACATTTAGTAATGATATGCAGATTTTAAAAAGTGTTAAACATCAGATGTATAGTCAAACGGTTAATAAGATTTCTTTGAGTCCGTTTTATGTTAAAAGACGTATTAGGTCGGATGGGATAATATTGCTACTGACGCATATGGTTATAATCCTGTTTAGTTATTTTGGTTTTACTCAGTTAAATGTTATTTAAGTATTATTAATTGCTTAGTTATTATTACTTTACCTAGTGTTGTTACTATTACTTTGTTGGCAAGTAATTTTAACAATGCTATGGTAATGCTAACAGTAATAATAGCTTCAATTAGGCCTGTTTCACTTGTAATATTTTTAAATCACTTTAACTCTTTTAAAAACTCTCTTTAACTGGGTTTTTCTTATTTTTTTTATTTTAAATTATAAATTTTTGACTTGAATAAGGTTGGATAAGGTTTAATAAAATTGGGTTAGTTTGGATTAGGTTGAAAAAATAGTAATTTTTAGTAATGTTGTTAGTAATTTTAGTAATACTGTTAGTAAAATGAGTTTCAATCAACTTAAAATTAGTTTAAACTCTTTTAAGTGAACTTTAAGTCACTTTAAACCAATTTAACAGAGTTCAGATGATTTTAAAAAAAATTAAATGAAGTTTAAAAAAGATGAGTATCATAAATGGAGTTGTAAATGGTGTAGAAGCCAAAAGAGGATATTTAACACCAGAACAAATAAAAGAGTTGCAAGAAGCTAAAGGAC
Source organism: Cyrtodaria siliqua (assembly GCA_037043455.1). Taxonomy (NCBI): domain Eukaryota; kingdom Metazoa; phylum Mollusca; class Bivalvia; order Adapedonta; family Hiatellidae; genus Cyrtodaria; species Cyrtodaria siliqua. The sequence continues at coordinate 78,911 of JAWPHD010010596.1, forward strand.
AGATATCTGCTAGTAAAGCAATGAAAAAGTATAAAATAGGTGTTAATAAGTTAAAAAAAATATGGGATGCTGCAGATTTAGATAATGTGCCAAGTGTTACAAAATCTGATTTAAATGAGGTTAATCCTAATGTTAAGCCTAATGTTAATAGTAAAAGTCAAAATAAAGTTATAAATGGGGTTCGTACTTCAAATGTTAATCCCAATGTTAAGCCTAACACAACAAATCATATTTCAAATGGTTTTAATGCTAATAATTATAATGGAGGTCAACATGGTGCTGAAGTTATAAATGGGGTTAAGCCTAATCGTATTTCAAATGGTTATAATGGTTTTAATGACAATCCCAATGGTAATAATTATAATGAGGGCCAAAATGGTAATAATGTTAATAATCGGTATCAAAATGGTAATAATCCAAATAATCCAAATAACCAAAATGGCTTTAATTATAATGGGTACAATCCAAATAATCAAAATGGTTTTAATGGTAATTATAATGTTAATCCTAATGCTAATAATGGATATCAAAATGGTAATCTAAATTATCAAAACACCGTTTCAAGATTAAATTCAAATAAAGAAGTTATGTATGTAGAAGAGGTTGCTTATAACTTAAATACTATTGCAGATGAAAACAAAAAGCAAACATCTTTATTATCTCAATTAGTTGAAAAAAAATATTTAGATTCAGATAGTAAAATTTCTATAGATGAAAGTAAATTATATGATGTAACTTCAAATAATACAAATAATACAAATAGCACAACAAAAGAAATAAATCACATTAATAAAGAAATAGATGAATACAAAAATATAAATTATGCATATATGGGAGTTATTGGTGTTATAGCAGTTCTTGCTATAGCACATAGAGTAAACAAAGATCAAACAACTGAATCTTTACAAAATAAAACTTTACAAAATAAAATTGTACAAACTGTATAAAATGCCCATAAGGACCCTTTTGATTTTTAAGTAATTTTTAATGCCTTAAAAATCATATATACATCATTTTCAGTTAATACCTTCATCCACACTGCAAAATATAATTTTTTTCTAATATCTTTAATATTCCTTATTTTTGGGTATTTTTTTCTGTCTATTTTATCTATAAATTTTAATAACATCACTTCCTCTTCACTTTGTTAACCTTTCATTTTTATAATCTTTTATTTACCTATAAATATTTTTTATTAAATATATTAAATTAATTATAAGTAAAGACAAACAAATGAACAAGTGTGCATTTTTAAAGATCAATCCCTGGGGTGCTTGTGATAAAAATACTGTCAAAAATCCAAAATACTGCAGTAATCATAAAAAAAGAATGAAGGTTTGTAAGATTAAACCTTGTTTAAGGTGTGGATTGGGTACTACAGCAAAGTATCAAATTTGTTGTAACTGTGGTGCCCACGAAATTAGAAAATATCATGAATATTGGTATCGTAAAGATTATAATAAGGAGTGTTTATTATTCAGACGTATTGAGTATTAATAGTTTAAAATTTAGTAAGTGTGAAAGTTTATTAAAGGCTTATTTTTTTTTGTTTTAATTGAGTTTAAATGTTTGATTTTTGTTTTTAATTGGGTGGAGTTTTTTGTTTTAATTTACTTTAATGTTAAGTTGCTGTAGCTTTAAGCTCGTGTTAATCCCATTTTGTTCTGTTGTAATCCACTTTAATGCTGTATTTAGCATTGTTACAAGCAATTTATTTCATTATAGCCCATTATAGCATGTTTTGATCTTATACTCCACTGCAATCCATTTTAGTTCTTTCAAAATCCATTTTAATTCTGTTGTACTCCATTTTAGTGTTATATTTAGCTCATTATAACACATTATACATATACAAGGAAAATGGGAAAAACAAAACTTTCTTTGGAAGACATAGAGGAGATAAAAAAATCAAAAGGTGTTTTGTCTGCGTTAGAGATACAAAAAAAGTATAATATTGGTTGGGGGAGATTGCAAAGATTATGGGATGCAAACCCTATAGAAAGGATTACAAAAGAGTCTTCAGACTCTCCTAGGATACAAGAAATAGAATCATACGTCCCACAAACGGGTAGAGAAGTTGTTGTGAAAGATTTTTATGCAAGATTAGAGCAAATAGAAACAAAGATGGATAAACAAACAGAACTAATGCAAAATATACTGAATTCTCTGGATGATGTGTCAGAGCCAGATACATCTATATTGGAAAAAGAAAATAAAGAATCCTGTAAACTAAAAGACGTAACCAAGACTATGCAAGAATACACAGATTTTACCAAAACAGTTGTATATGGTGCCATTACTGGTTTTGCTGTATGGCAAGTGCTATGTAAAACTTGGAAACATGTAGAGACCAAACCAAAAATACCAGAACCAACAAAACCAAGTATTTTTAAAAAAGAACCAGACCCGTTTGATTGTTTTTAAGGAGTTGTAACAAATGTTTAACGTACTTTATTAAACATTATAAAATTATAAACTTGGATATTACAACATGGGTTATTTTTGAGTTTCATGCTTTTATGGCTTATTTTTTTATGTAAATAAAAATATCTTTGGTAGATGAATTTTTATACTACATGTACAAAAAATATGAAAAAAAACACTTAATAGCATAGTTTGCAGCCTGTTTCTTTTTGTTTTGTTTTATCTACCTTTATCGTTTGCAGTCTTTTTTTTTTGTGTGGTTATTAGTTAAATTTTGAGAGGGCTTGATTTTTAAGGGTTTTTAAGGTTTTTTTTGTACAGTTATTAGTTATATTTTGGGAGGGTTGGGGTTTTAGAGGTTTTTAGGGTGTTTTTTGTATAGTTATTAGTTAAATTTTGGGAGGGTTTGATTTTTAGAGGTTTTAAGTAAGTTTGTTTGTGTGGTTATTAGTTAAATTTTGAGAGGGCTTGATTTTTAGAGGTTTTAAGTGAGTTTTTGTATAGTTATTAGTTACATTTTGAGAGGGTTTGATTTTTAAAGGTTTTAAGTGAGTTTTTGTATAGTTATTAGTTAAATTTTAAGAGGGTTTGATTTTAAGGTGTTTTTTGTAAATTTATTAGTTAAATTTTTGAGGGTTTGATTTTAAGGGGTGTTTTGGCTGTTTTTGAGGATTTTTTAAGATAGTAAATTAGGAGTTAAAGTTACAATTCTCCTAGTGAGCCAGAACGCCCATAATACATATATATATCGTATAGCTAACAGGTCACATCTAAATCTGGAACTAAATATACATTTGTATGGGCGACCATTATCGCCAAAAGTATGTTTTTAATAAATCATCCAGTCACAGATGAATTAATTCATCGGTATTATATTTAATTCAATGTAACTTTAATTGATTCACTACTTTTTTGAAACCATCTAATCAAACTTAAAACAATCCGATGCTTTGTGAAATAATCCGGAGTGTTTTTTCAAACCATCTTATCGAACTTGAAACGATTCAATGCAATGCTAAACAGTTCAGTCGGAAACATGAATCAAAGCAAGGGAATGTGAACCCATTTAAAAGTAACCCATTCAATTTACCGATACGTGAGACAATCTATAGGAAACTGAATTAATGCAAGACCAAAGCTCTCAATTCAATGACAGCAGAATGAATTTGACATAAAGACAAATGGCCGATACTGATCAGAACTTAATTAATTCAGTGCATTCCCAAACAATTGTGCGAGGGCGCCACTTGCACATACATAAGCTAGAAAATTTACTTCCCTTGAAAAGCATTTTATGCGGTGTCCTTTTAGTGCATATTACCATCGCATCTTACCATCGACCGATGTAAGATGCGATGGTCGATGGTAAGTTGCAATGGTAAGATGCGATGGTCGATGATAAGATGCGATGGTAAGTTGCGATGGTAAGATGCGATGGTAAGATTTTAGGGTAAGATGCTACGGTAAGATGCGATGGTCGATAGTAAGATGTGATGGACCATCGACTATCGCATCTTACCATCGCATCAATCGTAATGTAAATTAGGCCTCTTCTTCGTTTTCTCTCTCTCTTTCTCTCTCTCTCTCTCTCTCTCAATATACTCTCAGGTTTGTCAGTGAAACGATTTTATTAAATATTAAATCGATAAATATGTTAAGACGAGTGTAATGAAAACTATTCAACCATGTTGGGTGGGTGGGTGGATGGGTTTGGGTGAACACAACCTGCTTTGTTCAATTCTAATTAATTGTATATATAAGCGTTCAACTTAGGCCTTGCAAACAATTATGTGTGTTTAGAATAATCTAGCCCTACCTATTTTTTCGAGTGAAACCTAGCAATTTGTTTCCAATTTATAAGAAAAATATAAAAAGCATGGCTGTTTTGGGTAAAAAATTCTATGTACATATATATAAGAAAGAGAAAATAAATCCGTACCTACACTACCTACTTTTCTGGCATGTTACCCTAAACACACATTTTTTTTTTTGTTTGGCCTTATTACGGAATTATAGCTCACCTAAGTTCGATACCAAGCGTGGTCGTATGTCATAAGTCGATGGTAAGATGCGATGGTAAGATGCAATGGTCGATGGTAAGATTCGATGGTAAAATGCGATTATCGATGGTAAGATGCGATGGTCGATGGTAAGTTGCGATGGTATCCTACCATCGACCATCGCATTTTAACATCACATCTTGCCCTAACATGGAATGCTTATGAAGGGAAGTAACTTATTAGCTGATGTATATGCAAGTGGCGCCCTCGCAGAACTGTTTGGGAAAGCACTGAATTAATGAATTAATTCACTTTACATCGTATTAATTCTGTTCAGTATCGGCCATTTGTCTTTATGTCCCAACCCCACCCTCACATCCCACGAATTTACTAATACTTAGATATATTGACTTAAAACCAAGAGGGCACCTCTCCCTCGCGTGAGGGGAGATGATCCCCCTGTCTACTCTGACCATACACAGCTGATGAAATATTAACATCGTAAAGGAAGGCTACGGTTTAATGAAAGCGATATTATTAAAGTAAACAATATAAAATACCTTGTCGTTGATTGTAACCGTTTATAGTTTAATACGATCAATATTCAAATTCTCAAAAAGCTCCATCTATCCATTATCAGAACATATAACTGACAAGGTCAATTTGTAAATGGCGAAATGTTTACTAAGGGAGGTAACTACGCTATAATAACTAGTTCACTTTGAGGTATTATACCACTATTTATTTTTCCCATAGACACCAATGTTAAAGTGTCACATATTAATGATTTGCTGCAAATTCAGCTCAAGTATGGATAATGCAGCAGTGTAATGTTCATATAGAAAACATTGTTTTCACTTGAAAAATCACCAAAACAGGTGGGGTCACAATGCATGTAAGAAAATTACTAAACATGTCAAGAGTACAGCTGTTTTCACTGATTGACTGTTTCCATTGCTCACAAAGTGTAAGCATAGAGTCGAAATTTCGAAAATGGTCAGCAGTGATCCAGTAAAACTTATTAATACGCTTCTTATACATACAACCACAAAATCGAATAGAAATGGGCAGTTCTCCCCTACTTATAATGCCCGCTTTCATCAAAAAAGGAGGGATTACTTTTTATTATAGGAACTACATTCGACTACACCTCGGAGGCTTACTTGTAATTAGTGGTGGTAAATCTATAAGAGAGGAAAACGTGTTGAGATGTTTCTTATATGAGGATTTTGTGTTGTCATTTTCATAACAAGCTTAAAATGCAAATCGAATGATTATTTGCGGAGATACCAAGGACAATAGTCTGAAATCGACAAAAGTCTGAGATATTTTGTTGAACTTATACACTATCTGAATTGTCATACCAAAGGGCATTTCTTGTCAATACACCATATTAAATAGATCAAATGTTTAGAACAGTCAGTGGACATTAATAAAATATGCTTTTTAGGTACAATTAGGACGAGGAATATGCCAACGTACGTCGATTTTCATGCCAAAATTGATTTTTTAAGCACATTCTTCAAAATTGGTGGTACAGTACCTTATTATAGTAGCGAATACGAGCTCAATAATGTCAAAAATACCGCTAAAATCAAAACTGATACTAGCTGAACGCTACCAAGTCGAGTTTGAATGATAGGGAATAATATTTTACCTTTTACAC
>JAWPHD010010597.1:0-92207 GCA_037043455.1 Cyrtodaria siliqua
AGATATATGTGTAAGAATTGACCAAAACAACACAGAAATATGTAAAAAAATAAACAAATTGAGTTTCGAGTGTGGTCGGGGGGAGGCCCTGGGGTGTTGGAAGGCGGGCGCGGGGGTGGGGGCAACATAGCTACATTTGTAAGAATTGACCAAAACAACACAAAAATATGTAAAAAAAAAAAGAAAAATAGTTATGAGTTGGGGGAGGGTGGAGAGTGGGGTGGGAGCAACATAGCTATATGTGTTAAAATTGACCAAAACAACAGAAATATGTAAAAAAAAAAAAAAAAAAAAAAAAATGTGGGAGGGGGAGAGGGGTATGTGGCGGGACGGGGAGGAGGGAGCCCATGCCCAAATATGGGTGAAGTACAAATAAGATGCATAATGATATAAGATCCCAAACCAAAACTGTAACTATATATACACCAGCTTACATGCAAACCTAGATCTGCCTTTATTGCACATTTTATGGGCCGTCACAATTTGGATTCCATGGGAGCCCAGAATTTGCGGAAGACAACATTACTTAAGCAACCCTTTACAACATACTATAAGGAAACCAATTCCCAAATTTAGTTGAGCTAGGATGGGACATTGTGCTTTATAAAAAGAAATCGTTGTGTGTTTGGTGGACCTGAACATGGTGATTTTGTTTACGAAAACAATAACTGTCACTAGTATTCAAATCCCCCATCCACGCCCCAACCCCCACCCCCAGGGTTTATGGGATGACGAGTTGTCCTTTGTCAGTTGTCCGTCGCCCGTCGTCGTCTGCTAACTTTTGCCTTGTGAACACTCTTGCAACTTCATTATTATTATTCGGATCTTTACCAAACTGCTAATTTTCATATATTTTATATTCTCTTTATTACGATTTAAGAATGAGGAAGAGTCTTGTAGAATAATAAACGACTAAAACAAGTAATTTTAACAATACTATAAATATAACAAAAATATTACTTTTAAATCGGCATGAAATATGTGTAGTTTAAACACACTACACAATGTTTTACGATTGTAGCAATAAACGGTTCTATTCTATTCTATCGACGGTGCATGGTAGGTTGCGTATGGTGAAGTAATATGCGCAAGGAACTCTGGGTAAGAATTTCAAACAAGATGGCGGTACCCTTCGATAATTCGGAAATGTGTCAATATATTCGTGATAAATTTGGATAATCTGAGATATTTCATCTTGGCAGGTAAACTTTGAAACACCAATCGACTCAAAAAAAAATCCTTCTTTCAACCTGTGCATATATAATATACAAACAATGCTGTTTAAAAGCGTGAAACCTTCCCAACAGATTCCGTTGGGAAAGTCCAGTCGTAAAATGTGCAATAATCAATACACGTTGATGCTCGCCAATACGAAAAATTTCAAAAGAGCATTAAACGTGTATTTTAACACACTAACTGGGTCATAACCTTTTACGAGCATGACAACGAAATGAACCTAGTGGGATTTGCCGTGGTATGTATTCTACACCCGGTAATCAGGAGGGCCAAAACAAATTAAATAAAGTATAACATTAATCCAACCAAGTTGTGTACCAACACAGTCACGGTAACATTGTGGAAATTGGACGAAAAAAATAAAAAATGCCACTTCTTTCTGAACATTTCAACTGTTCCAGGAAATAAAATTAATAATGAATTTGAATTTAACCTGACAGTGAACAACATACACATAGAACCATTGTCAGAGGAGACAAAATCTAATTCAATATCAAATAAAATAAACAAAGTCAGTAACAAAACTTTACAAATGTTTTTAAAACATTATTACAATTAACATGATTAACGACAGACATTTAAATTCTTCTGTATTCACAAATATTTTGGACACCTAATAGTTGGGAGGTGATGTTTTATCAAGAAGCATTCAAGATACAATCACAATGAAATGTAGCCACACAATAACAGCAAAAAACGGACAACATATATCAAAAGAAACTTTTGAGCTGCATTATTTTTTTCTGGTAAATACAAGGTTTGTCTGGAGACTCCTACAATGGAGGAATTACCTATAATTATATTAAAGCTGTTCCTGTCTTATAGAAAGACGAAGATAATTACTTACCTTTACGAAACTGTTGGTCAATTTATTGGACTCTATATATAGCACTAATTAAAAACTTGTCATTGTATCCAAGACCATGTCTCAACTTTCACTTCATGTCCAATATTATTATGAACCATTCCAAAGGTATCCTTTCTTATACAGTTATACGTAATGTACATTTTTACATCATACAGATACAAGGCAAGTATGTGAAAAGTAAAACTCCATTTACAATGAAGTAATACTCATTTTGCTGCAGACATTATCTTTCAATGAAAGGGATCAATCCCCCTACGATGTAGTAATACTTATTTTGATGCAGACATTATCTATCAATGAAAGGGATCAATCCCCCTACGATGTAGTAATACTCATTTTGCTGCAGTCATTATCTTTCAATGAAAGGGATCAATCCCCCTACGATATAGTAATACTTACTTTGCTGCAGACATAATCTATCAATAAAAGGGATCAATCCCACTACGATATAGTAATACTTATTTTGCTGCAGACATTATCTATCAATAAAAGGGATCAATCCCACTACGATATAGTAATACTTATTTTGCTGCAGACATTATCTATCAATGAAAGGGATCAATCCCCCTACGATGTAATAACACACATTTTGCTGCAGACACTTTTAATCATCGAAAGGAAAGAATCCCTCTTTGATGTAGTAATATACATTTTGCTGCAGACACTATCGTTGAAAAGAAAGAATCCCTCCACAATGTAGTGATATTCGTCTATCTCTCATCGAAAGGGAAGAAACCCTCTACGATGTGGTAGATTATGTGACGCTTCTCATAGATAATGTTGTTCATGTGTTCTTGTGTCTTGTAGAGGGCGTCCAAGGGCACTTGGTTCGCAGCAAGGTAAAAAGCTGCAGAAAATGAAACAATGTAATTGGCTCATGCAAAATATACTAGAGGTTGTTGTTAGTAAAAAAACAGATGTCTCCCCCACTGAGGAAAGGGCCATAAATCTGCCAAAAATCATTCAACTAGAAAACGACGAAGATATGCGCAACAGGGCTTGGTAATGATCACCATTGCCAGGGGGTTCAGGAGAACTAGTCCGAACAGTGTTTGCTTATTAAAACCTTTAAAGGGTCATAACTCCACCGAAAATCATTCAACCGGAACACAGTGAAGTTATGCACAACTAGGCTAGGTACTGTTCATCCCTGCAAAAGTTTCATTGAAATCCGGCCATGGGTTCAGGGGAACTAGTCCGGACTAATTTGTTACATACAGACGACAGGCTACAGACAGTACAAAACAATATGTCTCCTCTCCATAAAGTGGGGGAGACATAAATGTGTTGTCATTGATGTATAATGCGAAGCTGAACAACTATATTGTTAACAGCTCATGGACACATTATTTTAAGTTGTTAACGGCTGCCACAGAAAGCTGGAAAAGATAAACAGGATTTCTGAAACCAAACCCAGCCCTTTTTATGAAATATATTCTATGGTTCATTAACACGCTTGGAGGTAAAACGCCTATAAATGGGACCTCCCTGTTTACGTCCTCATGTGTCGGACAAGCCTAAGGAAAGTTTCTAAATAAGGACACGCTGAAGAAACCCAGTGGGGCCATAGAGGATCAAACTTGTGACCTCCGGTTTCACCGACTTTGCCAATACGACCCCTGCCATGTTGAAGAACTGATCTTGAAAGTTGTTAAATGGGACCACATGTCAGGTAAACAGAACCTGAATACTGAGGCTGCCGCAGCGGAAAAGTAACAACGATGCATCTTTTTTCTTACAAAAAGACTAGACAAAGACTAAAGCTGTAAACATATTCTATATAATGAGACATGTGGACAGACATGTAGACTGATAAGTAGTATCATAGCCCCTTCCCCTCTGGCAAGGAGTATAGATAATTATGATGCACAATCAAAACATGTTTAAAAATTAGTTCAATACATACTTTGGTCTTCACAGGCCATAAATGTGGCTGTCCACAAGGATCCGCAGAATATGTCTGAGGGTAACGGGAACTCATGCTTCAGGTACAACAAACTGCCCAAAATGGAGTAGGCGTGTCTGTACAGGTCCTGCATTGTCAAGTAAACATATAAACATATTATATGCAAAAATCATGAAATTTAATCATAACAAGAGGTCAATGACCTTGAAGCTCTACTGATTGATTTTGATTTCAGGCAGTAGTCGCTACAAAATTATTTTTTGAAAATTTATTTTTAGCCGTGGCGGCCATCTTGAATATCCGGCCAACCTGAAATTTTGCTAGGATCAATTAGACATCAAGAGCAACATTCCTATGAAGTCTCATGAATATCCGTCAAGTAGTTTCAGAGGAGTAGTCGCTACAAGTTTTCATTATATAACTCTATGTAAACAAAGATGGCCGCTGACAGCCATGTTTAATATCGAATCAAAATGATTTTTGACAAGGACCAACATCATGTCATGCTGATCATTTTAGAAAAAGTCCCGTATCAATATCACTTATAGTTTTCAAGAAGTAGTCGCTACAAACTTGTATTTTGAAAATCTATTTTTAGCCATGGTGGCCATCTTGAATTTCCGGCCAACCTGAAATTTTGCTAGGATCAATTAGACATTAAGAGCAACATTCCTGTAAAGTTTCATGAAAATCCGCCAAGTAGTTTCAGAGGAGTAGCCGTTACAAGTTTTTACAATATAATTCTATGTAAACAAAGATGGCCACTGGCAGCCATGTTTAATGTCGAATCAAAACGATTTTTGACAAGGACCAACATCATGTCATGCTGATCATTTTAGAAAAAGTCCCATATCAATATCACTTATAGTTTTCAAGAAGTAGTCGCTACAAACTTGTATTTTGAAAAAATATTTTTAGCTGTGGCGGCCATCTTGAATTTCCGGCCGACCTGAAATTTTGCTAGGATCAATTAGACATCAAGAGCAACATTCCTGTGAAGTTTCATGAAAATCTGTCGAATAGTTTCAGAGGAGTAGTCGCTACAAGTTTTCATTATATAACTCTATGTAAACAAAGATGGCTGCTGACAGCCATGTTTAACATCGAATCAAAACGATTTTTGACAAGGATCAACATCATGTCATGCTGATCATTTTAGAAAAAGTCCCATATCAATATCACTTATAGTTTTCAAGAAGTTGTCGCTACAAACTTGTATTTAAAATTTATTTTTAACCATGGCGGCCATCTTGAATTTCCGGCCGACCTGAAATTTTGCTAGGATCAATTAGACATCAAGAGCAACATTCCTGTAAAGTTTCATGAAAATCCGCCAAGTAGTTTCAGAGGAGTAGTCGCTACAAGTTTTTACTATATAATTCTATGTAAACAAAGATGGCCGCTGGCAGCCATGTTTAACGCCGAATCAAAACGATTTTCGACAAGGACCAACATCAAGTCATGCTGATCATTTTAGAAAAAGTCCCATATCAATATCACTTATAGTTTTCAAGAAGTAGTCGCTACAAAATTGTATTTTAAAAATCTATTTTTAGCTTTGGTGGCCATCTTGGATTTCACATCAGCATGAATTTTTGCTAGGATCAACTAGACTTCATGGGCAACATTTCTGTAAAGTTTCATGAATATCCATCCAGTAGTTTCAGAGGAGTAGTCGCTACAAATAAAAGTCTACGGACAGACGGACGCCGGACGCCGCACCACGGCATAAGCTCTGCTGATCTCTGATCAGTCGAGCTAAAAATCAAATCAAATTCCAATAATTTTATTTAAACCCAATGTATATATGAATTCTATTCTACTGAAGTACATTATGAAGGTGGAAAAAAGCATGATTTATGTGGAAATAGAATAGAATATTACTTTTACTGCCACGAAAAAAGAAAAAGACAAGGAAAAACTTTTTTGTTAGCAATTATTGTGTATTTCAAGATAAAAAAAATAAAAGTAGTTGCGGTTCTTGTTTTTCAGGAAAAAAGGCAATGTATTATAATAAAAGCAATGTTGTTATTAACAAGAGGCCCAAGACTGCCTGTATTGCTCTTCTGTAGCAGTATGGCGTCCATAAGGTTTAAAATATTTTTAACCTCATTGATGAAAATGGTCTGACAAGTTTGGTAAAAATCAAGTGAAAAAAACAAAGCTTCCATGCTTTTAACAAATTGTGGGGATTATTGCGGTGGGTGGTGGGGTTGGGGGTGGGGGAGTGTCAGACATGGCTGTTATTGATATTAACATTTTAATTAAGTTTGGTATTAAAGACTGGATGAAAAATGTAGGAGCTAGTGTGTTAACAAAGCAATGATCAGCAATTTTTAAATAATTCAAGGGCCATAACTCTTGCTGTTTGTAGTTAACCATGGTTTGTTCTGGATTTTGTCCACGCTTACTTCTCTGATCTAGTTGAAAATCATTGGTAATTCTTATATGTCAATATTTCTGCTGACAAAAAGCAAGCATGAAAAGTCCAGTAATACGCAGAATGATATATTATCACGTGAAAACGTATGTCCACCCACCTGGAACCAGTTTCCTACAGTGACACAGCGGACAGTCGGGCGTATTGCCATTATTTGATACTCTGACTCTGTGGGGTGTCCAAACACCATGGTAACCAGCGCCAGGAACTCATTCTCTGATATGTGAAGATTCCTGCCCCAGTTCATATGAAGGAAGTATCGCAGTAAATACACGTTGAACCCGTTCTTACGGCCATAGCGGTCAAACCAGTTGGTAGAACAATTTCCTGATAATATGTAATACACAAGCAAATTAAGAGAATTCATGTAATATCCCCATCTTTAAACACTGCTACATATTTTGGTTATAACAGTAAAGTGCAATAACTCCAGTATTTTTAACTAACTTACCTGCCTTTGCTTTCTACGCATGTTTAATGGTAGTGATATTGCGCTACAAATTTGGTACAGGCAGGTACCATACATTTTACACTTATTCATTTTGAGGAGTAGGCAACACAAGCAATACATGTCATCTACCAGTTTGGGTCTAAAGGTGTAAGTCAATTTTAGCAAAAACCTTCAAAGTGTGTGACCTTGATCTTGAGGACAGGCACCTCGCTTTGGTTGCAACACATCGTCTCATGGAGGTGAACATATGTGTATAATATTATTAGAATCCAATGACAAAGAATCTATAGCACAGGCACAAAATTATAGCAATAATGTTCTAAGTGTAAGTGTGACCTTGCCATTGCAGGTAGGCATACGTCTTGAGTCGCAGCAAGTTGTCTCATAGTGTGAACATTTGTGTGTAATATTATTGGAATCCAAAGATAGATAAAGAAGTTATAGGACATGAAATTTTAAGCAATGACGGACAGACGGATGTATGGCTAATGAGCAATCCTGAAGTCCCCTCCATGGGTATGGGACTAATAATAAAAGTTAAAACTACAAAGAGCAGTAACTCCTTTAATTTTACCAATTTATCTGTCGTTGCATCCTACACATCGTTTCATGGTAATGATCTTGGACATCAAGTTTGTTATGGCTACCTATTATAGTTTTGGAGGTGTAGGCGACAACCTTGTGATGAATGAACTGACAATGCTATTTCTATATTGCCTGCTTTCGAAAAGGAGTTTTTTTTAATAGCTGTATTACTGTACAATTATTGTGTAACATTAAAGACAGATGCAAATGAGCATTTCAAATCCTTTTGTTCAGCAATAATGAAGGCACTATAATCATGATAACAAACTAAGTAGGGTATAATTTCATTTTCTATAAATTTAATGCTTTTCACATCCTTGGGGCATTCTTCAGAATTTCTGACATTTTTTGTTAATACATGTACTACGCCTTGCACAACAGGTTAGAGAAACTCCACTTTGCGGCGAATCAAAAGTTTGTCTGTGTTGTACCGTCTTGACCTTTCTCGCCCCGTTGCAAATGACAAGCATTTACCTTGACATGATCAATTTAAAACGTATCAAGATCCTGATCAAATGTGGCCTTTTGGGAGCCTGCTTGATCAGTTCCGATTGGCCCGAGAATTGCCAGTGTGTAACTGTTGGCCAATGAAAAGTGATCGTCACCAGACTGATCTGTCAAAAAGCATGTCAAACATTTGTTCTGTCCTCACTGTTTCTGCTCGGCACTGTGTTATTGTTTTAGATTTATATGACTTCATTTCGTGTCGCGTAGTGAAATGAAACAGGACTTTTTCGAAAGAATTGGGTAGCGAGGAAAATATTGACATTAAGGTGGGTTGGAGTGGTGTGCCTTGATAGATATTGAATACCAGGATATGACCTTTTTTTCTCAGTGAAGAAATACCGCAACTGTCACGATTTTCCGTAATAAGCTCTCTGGATGATGAAATACACATATTTAGATATTAGGAACTATGAGCTTTTGAAACATTAGTTTTGACATTTCGTCTGGCTGTGTACATAAAAGGCCACCCAAAAAATGGCGAGGTCATGATGTACACAAACAATACTAGTAAGTTGAGTCCTATGTACATTTTACTACGCCTTGCACAACAGGTTAGAGAAACTCCACTTTGTAGCGAATCAAAAGTTTGTCTGTGTTGTACCGTCTTGACCTTTCTCGCTCCGTTGCAAATGACAAGCGTTTACCTGGACATGATCAATTTAAAACGTATCAAGACCCTGATCAAACGTGGCCTTTTGAGAGCCTGCTTGATCAGTTCCGATTGGCCTGAGATTGCCAATGAAAAGTGAACGTCACCAGATTGATCTGTCAAAATGCATGTCAAACATTTGTTCTGCCCTCATTGTTTCTGCTCGGCACTGTGTTATTGTTTTAGATTTATATAACTTCATTTCGTGTCGCGTAGTGAAATGAAACATGACTTTTTCGAAAGAATTGTGTAGCGAGGAAAATATTGACATTAAGGTGGGTTGGAGTGGTGTGCCTTGATAGGATATGAATTTTTTCTCAGTGAAAAAATACCGCAACTGTCATGATTTTCTGTAATAAGCTTTCTAGATGATGAAAATACACATATTTAGATCTTAGGAACTATGAGCTTTTGCAACATTAATTTAGGCAGGCACTGTAGGCAGACGTGTAATATAAACGGGTCCTGATTAAAGTACACCCGGGAAATGTACCACCACTTTCCGTCACGTGTTTTATTAATCCGAGCCTTCTCTGACCTTACCAGCCCTTTTTACGATTTTGACATTTCATCTTAAAGCCACAAAAGCCAAACAAACAAGAGGTCAATGACCTTGAAGCTCTACTGATTGATTTTGATTTCAGGAAGTAGTCGCTACAAACTTGTTTTTTGAAAATCTATTTTTAGCCGTGGCGGCCATCTTGAATATCCGGCTGACCTGAAATTTTGCTAGGATCAATTAGACATCAAGAGCAACATTGCTGTGAAGTTTCATGAAAATCCGTCAAGTAGTTTCAGAGAAGTAGTCGCTACAAGTTTTCATTAAATAACTCTATGTAAACAAAGATGGCCACTGACAGCCATGTTTAACACTGAATCAAAATAATGTCGACTTGGATCACCATCATGTCATGCTGATCATTTTAGAAAAAGTCCCATATCAATATCTCTTATAGTTTTCAAGAAGTAGTCGCTACAAACTTATTTTTTAACAAGAGGTCAATGACCTTGAAGCTCTACTGATTGATTTTGATTTCAGGAAGTAGTCGCTACAGACTTGTTTTTTGAAAAATTATTTTTAGCCGTGGCGGCCATCTTGAATTTCCGGCTGACCTGAAATTTTGCTAGGATCAATTACACATCAAGAGCAACATTCCTGTGAAGTTTCATGAAAATCCGTCAAGTAGTTTCACAGGAATAGTCGTTACAAGTTTTCATTATATAACTCTATGTAAACAAAGATGGCCGCTGACAGCCATGTTTAACGTCGAATCAAAAAAGTGTTTGACTCTGATAACCATCATGTCATGCTGATCATTTTACAAAAAGTCCCATATCAATATCACTTATAGTTTTCAAGACGTAGTCGCTACAAACTTCTTTTTTAAAAAATCTTATTTTAGCTGTGGCGGCCATCTTGAATTTCTGGCCGATCTGAAATTTTGCTAGAATCAATTAAACATTAAGAGCAACATTCCTGTAAAGTTTCATGAAAATCTGCCAAGTAGTTTCAAAGGATAAGTCGCTACAAGTTTTTACTATATAACTCTATGTAAACAAAGATGGCCTCTGGCAGCCATGTTTAACGTTGAATCAAAACGATTTTTGACAAGGACCAACATCATGTCATGCTGATCATTTTAGAAAAAATCCCATATCAATATCACTTATAGTTTTCAAGAAGTAGTCGCTACAAACTTGTATTTTGAAAAATTATTTTTAGCCGTCGCGGCCATCTTGAATTTCCGGCCGACCTGAAATTTTGCTAGGATCAATTAGACATCAAGAGCAACATTCCTGTGAAGTTTCATGAAAATCCGTCAAGTAGTTTCAGAGGAGTAGTCGCTACAAGTTTTCATCATATAACTCTATGTAAACAAAGATGGCCACTGGCAGCCATGTTTAACGTCGAATCAAAATAATGTTTGACTCTTATAACCATCATGTCATGCTGATCATTTTACAAAAAGTCCCATATCAATATCACTTATAGTTTTCAAGACGTAGTCGCTACAAACTTCTTTTTTAAAAATCTATTTTTAGCTGTGGTGGCCATCTTGAATTTCTGGCCGATCTGAAATTTTGCTAGGATCAATTAGACATTAAGAGCAATATTCCTGTAAAGTTTCATGAAAATCTGTCAAGTAGTTTCAAAGGAGTAGTCGCTACAAGTTTTTACTATATAACTGTATGTAAACAAAGATGGCCTCTGGCAGCCATGTTTAACGTTGAATCAAAACGATTTTTGACAGGGACCAACATCATGTCATGCTGATCATTTTAGAAAAAGTCCCATATCAATATCACTTATAGTTTTCAAGAAGTAGTCGCTACAAACTTGTATTTTGAAAAATTATTTTTAGCCGTGGCGGCCATCTTGAATTTCGGGCCGACCTGAAATTTTGCTAGGATCAATTAGACATCAAGAGCAACATTCCTGTGAAGTTTCATGAAAATCCGTCAAGTAGTTTCAGAGGAGTAGTTGCTACAAGTTTTCATTATATAACTCTATGTAAACAAAGATGGCCGCTGGCAGCCATGTTTAACGTCGAATCAAAACGATTTTCGACAAGGACCAACATCATGTCATGTTGATCATTTTAGAAAAAGCCCCATATCAATATCACTTATAGTTTTCATGAAGAAGTCGCTACAAACTTGTTTTTTAAAAACCTATTTTTAGATCTGGCGGCCATCTTGGATTTCACATCAACATGAATTTTTGCTAGGATCAACTAGACTTCATGGGCAACATTTCTGTAAAGTTTCATGAAAATCCATTCAGTAGTTTCAGAGGAGAAGTCGCTACAAAAAAAAGTTTACAGACGGACAGACAGACGGACGGACAGACGGACAACGGACGCCGCACCACGGCATAAGCTCTGCTGATCTCTGATCAGTAGAGCTAAAAATCTATTTTTAGCCATGGCGGCCATCTTGAATTTCCGGCCGACCTGAAATTTTGCTAAGATCAATTAGACATCAAAAGCAACATTCGTGTGCAGTTTCATGAAAATCCATCAAGTAGTTTCACAGGAGTAGTCGCTACAAGTTTTCATTATATAACTCTATTTTAAGCTGTGGCGGCCATCTTGAATTGCCGGCCAACCTGAAATTTTTCTAGGATCAACTAGACATCAAGAGCACCATTCCTGTGAAGTTTCATGAACATCCGTCAAGTAGTTTCAGAGGAGTAGTCGCTACAAGTTTTTACTATATAACTCTATGTAAACAAAGATGGCCGCTGGCAGCCATGTTTAACGTCGAATCAAAACGATTTTTGACAAGGACCAACATCATGTCATGCTGATCATTTTAGAAAAAGTTCCATATCAATATCACTTATAGTTTTCAAGAAGTAGTCGCTACAAACTTGTATTTTAAAACTCTATTTTTAGCTTTGGCGGCCATCTTGGATTTCACATCAACATGAATTTTTGCTAGGATCAACTAGTCTTTATTGGCAACATTTCTGTAAAGGTTCATGAATATCCATCCAGTAGTTTCAGAGGAGTAGTCGCTACAAATAAAAGTTTACGGACAAACGGACAGACGGACGACGGACGCCGCACCACGGCATAAGCTATGCTAATCTCTGATCAGTCGAGCTAAAAATGGCGAGGTCATGATGTACACAAACAATACTAGTAAGTCGAGTCCTATGTACATTTTATACACCGAGTGTAGGTAGTTACACGCATTTTTCTCCAGCCGTGTCAAAATTGATTGACAGCAGCGTTTCACAAGATGAACCGTCGATCGAGGTCAGTGGGTGCGGAAATGTCTGTGATGTCACTACCGACTTCACTTGTCACAAAATGGGGCATTTCTAACCTGTTGTGCAAGGCATAGTATATGTTAATGATAAAATTGTCGAAATTCAGGATATTCATAATTTTCCATTGCAGAGATGTTGAGATTTATTTTATTTTCAGTAGTGATAACATTTGTGTTACTCGGTTTTTATCCTTAGGTTCTATAGTAAAATAAAAACCTTTGGCAGAGTAAAAAGACGATAATTTTCAAGATTTCGATTTTAAAAGATACATATATTGAATCAATTTGCATGAATGTGCATGACATATGCAGGGTTTTGAAAGTATCACACTGTAGATACCCTAATTTTAACAGTAAACTTGGTTGAACATCAAGGATAAAGACCGTGTTTATCACCTACCAGAATGTATTGGTATGTCTTATTTCTGGTCACTGATTGGTCTTTTTTTTTTTATGATGCTCTATCAAATTTATGAATATAGCATATTTATTCGTATGAAATTTAATTCTTGTTTACTGTATATACCTCTTTCCAGATGTGACATAATGGCATGGAAATGTCTGAGGTTTTGGAATATCTTATCTGGGTTGATATGGTGAAGCGGGGGAGCCTGCCCATCTGCAACAGCAATGACCTATAAATAGATGCAGCTAAATATAGAAATCAGATGATCTGTGCATTGATCAGAAACAAGTGTTACTAAATACAAGTCCCGTGTTGCTTTAGATTTTTTTTGAAAATAAATTATTTGGGTTTTACGGCACACCAACACACGAAAGGTTATATGGCGCTTAACAGGAATGGACATGCCAGGTTCATCCTCCATTTACATCAAGATAAACTATGGAGAATGGGCCTAGAACTGTATAACCTGCAAAACTGCAGAGTTGCTACAGATTCTCTAGTAGACACTCCATTTACGATGGAGACACGTTTCCACGTTTGCATATGCAGTGTCATGATGAAGACCTAAGAATGATAAAAAATGATAAAATGAACATGGAAAGGGGTTCTACCCCTCTGCTAGATTTCCAGTGATTGTATTCTACCCCAGCAACCATTTGAATTTTCAAAAGAATGACCACAGTTCAACTGTCAGCTAGTAGATGTTCTGTGAACAACAACCAAGTTTGATTTATTTGGACAAAATTCATGATTCAGGTACTGTTTTATAAATTTATATGTCAACCATATCACAACATCAGATCGATAAGAGGAATATACCGATGAGTCTGTGTAACATTCCACACTTAAAAGTCAAGATAAGCAGAACTTGCATCTTCACTTGGATGTAATCACAAGTTGTACTCTAAACCAGATGTGACCTATATTTCACAGAAAGTAGAATGTTATATGATATGTTAAGGTATTTAATTATGAACTTTCCAGGCATCAGTCACGTAGGAAGAAAAACCTTGTACCTTTGTAGTACTTATTGATCTCCGAATGTTTAGACACAAATTATAATTTAAAAAAACGTAACCATTTTAGCTATATGTGCCTGCCAGATTTCCAGGTATGCTCACCTCAGCTTTGCCCATTTTTTCGTATGGATTTCTTCCATATTCGACAACAACTCTTTCATGGCGAGGCAAAACGATCCTGTAGATATGGGCGCGTAACTGCGTGTAGGCACTCTCGGCACACGGTGCCCCATACGCGTTGTCCTCCAGTAACATGCGGTACCAGTAGAAGTTGTTATGCATACTCATGATGTTGCTTGTGTACTGGCCACTACGGATACGCTCTTCTATCAGCTGATGAGGAAATAAATTATTTTGTTTTGTTTGGTGATTAACATCCTTTTCCATCACATTTAAGGATATGTTTGACAGTCGATTTTTTTGAGGTGGAGGCAGACCACCCACTTAATCCTGGGTAGAACCAGTACTGTATACCTCCCGCCATCTGTAAGAATCGACACTTTCTCGCAAGTCAGCTCCCAGTGGGGGAGGAAATAAATAAAGACTTTATTTTAACAATTTTATATAAAATCACTGAAATTATAGGTTTATAAAATACAGAAGATTTGGTTTGGTTTGCATGGTGTTTAACATCATTTTAAGCACATGTTAGGCCATATATGAATGTCGATTTTTAGTATGGCAGAGTCAGACCACCCCATTTTTCTTGGGTAGAAATATAAATAATTTCCTACGTACATTTAAAGTATTATCGCTAACAACCTTTCACACAAACACAGGAGATCCCGTTTGTGGGGTTCAAAAGTTGCCTTCCCCATTTCAAAGCCTGGATCCTTATCCTGTGCATCTGACATGCATTCACGTTTTACTCTCATACAACAAAGAAATGAAAAATGGAATTATGGAATAATTATAAAGAGAAACAATTAAAGGGACAATGTCCGTAACTTTTAGCTTATAAAACACACACTAATTATGTTCGCAAACATTACACACCAAACATTATTGAATATTTACTAATTAAAAGCAAGAATGTTTGACGGAATTCAATCGCGGTACAAAAAAAACAGAAACCGCTTCGGGCGTTTGAACTCGCAGCCCAAACTAAAATTACACTCGCGGTAATAATAGTGAGCGTGAGCGTAAAGTGGTCGACATAGCTCCCGACTAATCTAACCGGGCTATACATATTATGCAATACATACTATGGTGAAAACTTAATGTGCTAATGGAAGTCACATGATCGCAGAAAATGTAAATATGGTGGGTCCCACTTTATTTACAATTAATAATTGAAGCTTTTTTTTTTCCAAACTCACGAATGTATTACTACAGACTTCTTAGGGTCTATGCTCATGTTTTCATGTATACATTTCACTGGATAAAAGTCAGACGGTTAGTTGGTTATGCTCAATATCTGCTTACTTACGGACAGTGTCCCTTTAAGATCACAGGTTTACAAAGTATAGACTTAAAAGACAACCAAACATTTCTCAGAAAAGTTGTACCAAAATCTTTCAGTCAAACAGAATTACAATGGCATGATGGGACATATTTTGTTTCTTTAAAAAAGGCATTATTATAAGGTATGCGGGTGTAATGGTAATGATATCATATTTCCCCTAATAATAGCCCCAAGGTGCTATGCAAAAGGCCAATGGGGTGCAGTTATAAAATGTTAATCAAAGTGCAGAAGTACTGAATGTCGAAAACATTGACTGGAATAAATGGGTTAAACTGTTGCATGAAAGACTTGTGAGGAATAAAACGTTGCATGAAAAGCAGCATCAGTGAACCTATGTATTTGAAGGTACAACACTGTGACAGGAACTGTGTGGAAACTAGTAGGAGGAGAAATGCCCATCGATTGACGGACAGGAAATGGGGATAGAGATGTCAAAGTACTATCATGGCTTATACAAGGTTACCATCATTGGTCATCTAGAGACAGTTGAGTATTAACACTGATCTCTATGTCAGAAGTATTCAGACAAGCAGTTCTTTTGTCTTTTCCCTATATAAATCTACATTAAATATGTAAAATCTATATATACTAACTTTGGACATAGAGGCGGAGCCATTTGAAACCCCGTCAAAACAAAACACGCAAACTTTAAGGTTTACTAGCTAGGTCTAAATGAGGGCTTTTTTATGTTGCGAATTGGACACGAATGCTAAACATGAATGAAATTTCAATTTTTGTCCCAGTTTATAATTGATGGCATGAACATGTTCATACATGTAAGTATTAAATATTTAATAGATCTACCACGTTATAATTCAAACGTCCGACTTTTTATGTGTTTACTAGGCAAGCTCTCCTCTTTAAAGTTTACTTACCAACGATTTCATATTTACCTATACTGTCGCGATTGTTGCGTTTATATATGAAAGACACCTTAGTCTGTTGTCCGCCCAAGATATTGCGCCAGTTTCGCATTCAGAAAATGTGGGTCTGCCCTTGGCAACACAAGGAACACTTGGTCATTTGGAATAGTTCTGCTGCATATTAATCTTTTTCATCTGTGACGCGTGGTTTTAAATACAAATGTTTGTCTAAGCAAGTGTCTCAGATGATCTACACTAATAGATTTGACCGAGATATCGCGTACAGAAATAGGTCTGGTATTGAAAAATATTGTAATGACTGCTTGGTGTGCTAAACCTGTTCATCTGGTCATATTGAAAAATCAGACGATTTTGATTTTTTTTATTGATCACAACAAATGTATTGAATTTTGAGGAGTTGTTTTTGTTTTTTGAAAAGGCTACTATCAGGAGAAATATAGAATGCATATTTACAAAGTGAAACTGTGAGGCCATAATGTAGTGTTTCAAATAAAATGTAAACCAACCTTTGAGAAATGTCCCTTCCTAGGGGGCATGTCAGGATTGCCCCGCAGCGTGTAGAAGTTACGGCTATGATAGACCGCGTCACGGAACTCTCTGTTATGACGCTGAAATCATTTGATTGATAGACTGGTTGTTAGTAGTATTCCAAAGTGTAATCATCATTTAATTGCCGAGTTCTTTCATATTTTCTCGGCAAACTAAAGTGTAAATAATTATGACAGTATACAAAATTGGAACAAGAGGTCAATGACCTTGAAGCTCTACTGATTGATTTTGATTTCAGGAAGTAGTCGCTACAGACTTGTCTTTTGAAAAATTACTTTTAGCCGTGGCGGCCATCTTGAATTTCCAGCCGACCTGAAATTTTGCTAGGATCAATTAGACTTCAACAGCAACATTCCTGTGAAGTTTCATGAAAATCCATCAAGTAGTTTCAGAGGAATAGTCGCTACAAGTTTTCATTATATAACTCTATGCAAACAAAGGTGGCCGCTGACAGCCATGTTTAACATTGAATCAAAACGATTTTTGACAAGGACTAACATCATGTCATGCTGATCATTTTAGAAAAAGTCCCATATCAATATCACTTATAGTTTTCAAGAAGTAGTCGCTACA
This sequence comes from Cyrtodaria siliqua, assembly GCA_037043455.1. Classification (NCBI taxonomy): domain Eukaryota; kingdom Metazoa; phylum Mollusca; class Bivalvia; order Adapedonta; family Hiatellidae; genus Cyrtodaria; species Cyrtodaria siliqua. The sequence goes on from JAWPHD010010597.1 coordinate 17,316, forward strand.
AACTTGTATTTTGAAAATCTATTTTTAGCCATGACAGCCATCTTGAATTTCCGGCCGACCTGAAATTTTGCTAGGATCAATTAGACATCAAGAGCAACATTCCTGTGAAGTTTCATGAAAATCTGTCAAGTAGTTTCAGAGGAGTAGTCGCTACAGGTTTTCATCATATAACTCTATGTAAACAAAGATGGCCACTGGCAGCATGTTTAACGTCGAATCAAAATAATGTTTGACTCTGATAACCATCATGTCATGCTGATCATTTTACAAAAAGTCCCATATCAATATCACTTATAGTTTTCAAGATGTAGTCGCTACAAACTTCTTTTTTAAAAATCCAATTTTAGCTGTGGTGGCCATCTTGAATTTCTGGCCGATCTGAAATTTTGCTAGGATTAATTAGACATTAAGATCAACATTCCTGTGAAGTTTCATGAAAATCCGTCAAGTAGTTTCAGAGGAGTAGTCGCTACAAGTTTTCATTATATAACTCTATGTAAACAAAGATGGCCGCTGGCAGCCATGTTTAACGTCGAATCAAAACGATTTTCGACAAGGACCAACATCATGTCATGCTGATCATTTAAGAAAAAGTCCCATATCAATAGCACTTATAGTTTTCAAGAAGTAGTCGCTACAAACTTGTTTTTAAAAACCTATTTTTAGATCTGGTGGCCATCTTGGATTTCACATCAACATGAATTTTTGCTAGGATCAACTACACTTCATGGGCAACATTTCTGTAAAGTTTCATGAAAATCCATTTAGTAGTTTCAGAGGAGTAGTGGCTACAAAAAAAAGTTTACGGACAGACAGACGGACGGACGACGGACGACGCACCATGGCATACGCTCTGCTGATCTCTGATCAGTCGAGCTAAAAAATAAAAAAAAACATAAAAAAAAAAATATATATATATATATATATAAAATTATATTAAAAAATCTATATATTAAAAAAAAAAAAAATCAATCAATAAATATATCAAATCAATAAAAAATGAAAAAAATAAAATAAAAAAAATCTAAAAAAATCTAAAAAAAATTAACATATTTAAAAAAAGAATGAATGAATGAATGGTGTTTTACGGCACGTCGACACATAAATAGGTCATATTGTGCGCAAAAATTGATGAAAAATGAAGAATTAATTAAAAATTAATGTAAATATATAAAGATAAAATTATTAAATAAAAAAAAGGGATGATAAGGTGTAATATAAACTATGTATGTAAATCAACAAATGCCCGTCAACGGGTATATAAACAAGTAAATGTATATAAGAACACATTATAATGATTTATATAGTCTGATCTCTTTTAGGAAATCTAAAACAAGACTAAAATCTACAGTATCAAATAACTCTTTCATAGTATTAACATTGTAGTACCTTTGACGCATAGCATCAAAGTCTACACATTCCAAGAATATGTGTTTGACCGTTAACGGTGCAAAGCAGGGTATACATTCTGGTAATTGCTCACCTTGTAATAAATATGAATGAGTATAACGTGTATGCCCTATCCTGCACCGGGCTAGGACAACTTCCTCTCGACGAATGGGTCTACTAGAAGAACGCCATTCTCCGAGTAACGGTTTAATTGAATGGAGTTTATTGTTAACTGACAAATCCCAAGCGGTTTGCCAAGAGTTACGAATATATGTGTTAATACAACTTTTAAAATCAGTATAAGTAATTTGTTATTAGATATATGTAAATCTTATGCTGCTTTGGCAGCACTATCAGCTCTATCATTACCACGTATTCCCACATGGCTTGGAAGCCAGCAGAAAATAATAACATTATCAATTATAAGGGAATTGTACTTTTCTAAAAGTTGAAGCACAACTGGGTTATCATGTTTCATATTACCCAGTGCTTGAAGAGATGAAAGGGAATCAGAAAATATTACAAAATGGTCATCATCAGATTCATGAATATAATTTAAGGTAAGTTCAATTGCCTTAAGTTCAGCTGAAAAGATAGAGGCCTTGTCAGGCAGGCGGCTCTTTATGCTGTGTTTGTGAATAACAGCTGCTGCAGCTACCTTATCTCCATCTTTAGAACCATCTGTGTATATATGTTGAAAATTACTGTATTTCGATTTAATTTCATTAAATTTGCTTTGAAAGATAGTAGGGTCTGTACTGGATTTGTTATTATTACAAAGATCAAAAATAATTGTTGGTGTTTCCAAAGTCCACGGTGGAATTTGTGGTACTTTGTACTTGGCAATTAAATTTACGTCGATTTCAGTGTCTCTTAATTTTGGTTTAATACGAAGACCAAATGATCGAATGGCCTTCGGTTTTCGATCAAAAAGAGGTTCATAACTTGGATTAAAAACATTATCGAAAGTTGGGTTTGACGGGTAAGACTTTAATTTAATGGCGTATTGAAGGGCTAATTTGTCCCGTCTATGAGACAGTGATGGTTCATTAGCTTCAACATACAGACTTTCGGCTGGTGATGTACGAAAGGCACCTAAGGCGAGTCGTAATCCTTGATTATGTATAGGATCGAGCAATCTGCAAGTACGAGTTGCGAGTTGATCCATATACTATCGAGCCCTAGTCCAGCTTGGATCTGATAAGAGATCTGTAAAGTCGCAAGAGGACTTTACGATCTGCTCCCCAGTTAGTGTTTGCAACAACTTTAAGTAAATTAAGAGCTATAAGACATTTGGCCTTCAAGTATTTAAGGTTTGGTATAAACGTTAATTTACGGTCGAAAATAAGACCAAGGAATTTTGTCTCATCCACTACTGGTATTGGTGAGCCATCCAGTGTTAGATGAGTGTCTTCATGATGTTTACGTAGTTGACAAAAATGCATACAGTTAGTTTTAGATTTAGAAAATTTAAAACCATTTTCATCAGACCAGGTCTGAAGTTTATTGAGATATTGTTGAAGTTGTCTCTCAATAGTGTTCATGTTTTTTGCACGATAACATATAACAAAGTCGTCAACATATAGAGAGCAATCCACACCAGGATTGATGCATTTAACTATACTATTAATTTTTATATTAAAAAGGGTGACAGAGAGTATGCTGCCCTGTGGAACACCCATCTCCTGTTCATGAATGTCAGAGAGGGTTGAACCCATTCGGACACGAAACTGTCTATCATCTAAGAATTTCTCTATAACAAGAGCTGTCGGAGAACAGCGCAGCTCGACTATTCGATTTTTCAGAGAATAATAAATTTATAGCTAGTATATACCATCAGAAAACAAGGCTACAACAATGTGGGGTGGGGTTGGAAGCACAAAGTAACTATGTGTAAGAATTGACCAAAACTACACAGAAATATGTAAAAAAAATAAAAAATAAAAAATGGGGGGGTGGGAGCAGGGTGGAGAGGCGGGAGTGGGTTGGGGGGCAGGGGGTAGGGTGCAACATACATGTGTAAGAATTGACTAAAACAACAAAGAAATATGTAAAAAAAAAAAAGTTTCAAGTGTGGGGGGGATGGGGGAGGGGTGCCAAGAGGCGGGGAAGGGCGGGCGTGGGAGGGGGCAACATATATGTGTAAGAATTGACAAAAGCAACACAGAAATAGTTTAAAAAAAAAAGTAGTTTCAAGTCGGGTTGGGGTGTGGGTGTGGTGTGAGGCGGGAGTGGGTTGGGGGCGGGGGGAGGGGGCAACATATATATGTGTAAGAACTGACTAAAACAACACAGAAATATGTAAAAAAACACAAAAAAACTTTCAAGTGTGTGTGTGTGTGTGGGGGTGGAGGGAGAGATGGGGGGGGGGGGGGGGGGGGGGGGGAGGTTGCAACATATATGTGTAAGAATTGACAAAAGCAACACAGATATATGTAAAAAAAAAAAAATTTGAAGTGGGGGTGGGGTGTGGGGGTGCGTGGGGTGTGGGGGTGCAGGGGGGAGGAGGCGGGAGTGGGCTGGGGGAGGGGGCTACATATATGTGTAAGAACAAAGAAATGTGGGGGTGGGGGGGGTGGGGGGGTGAGGGGGCAACATATATGTATAAGAATTGACAAAAACAACACAATTATATGTAAAAGAAAAAAGTTTCAAGTGGGGGTGGAGGGGGTGGGGTGGGGTGGGGGGTGGTGGTTGGAGGGGTGGTGAGAGGTGGGGGGGGGGGGGGGGGGCAGCAACATATATGTGTAAGAATTTACAAAAGCAACACAGAAATATGTAAAAAAAAAAAAAAAGTTATAAGTGGGGGTGGGGTGGGGGGAGGGAGCGTGGGTGAGAGGCGGGAGTGGGTTGGGGAGTGGGGGGAGGGGGCAACACATTGTTGTAAGAATTGACTAAAACAACAAAGAAATATGTAAAAGAAAAAAGTTTCAAGTGGGGGTGGGGGTGGGGGGGTGGGGGGATGGTGGGTGGAGGGGTGGTGAGAGGTGGGGGGGGCAGCAACATATATGTGTAAGAATTTACAAAAGCAACACAGAAATATGTAAAAAAAAAAAATAGTTTCAAGTCGGGGTGGGGGGGTGGGGTGGGGTGAGGCGGTTGGGGGCGGGGGAGGGGGCAACATATATGTGTTAGAACTGACTAAAACAACACAGAAATATGTAAAAAAAAAACAAAAAAACTTTCAAGTGTGTGTGTGGGGTGGGGTGGGGGGGGGGGGGGGGGGGGGGTTGTGTAAGAATTGACTAAAACAACACAGAAATATGAAGAAAAAAAAAATCAAGTGGGGGTGGGTTGGGGGGGAGTGGGTTGGGGGGGGGGGGGGGGGAGATGAGGGGGCAACATATATGTATAAGAATTGACAAAAGCAACACAGAAATATGTAAAAAAAAAATAGTTTCAAGTGGGGGTGGGGTGGGGGAGGGAGCGTGGGTGAGAGGCGGGAGTGGGTTGGGGAGTGGGGGGAGGGGGCAACATATATGTGAAAGAATTGACTAAAACAACAAAGAAATATGTCAAAAAAATAAATAAAAAAAAATGTTTCAAGTGGGGGTGGGGGTGGGGGTGGGGGTGGTGAGAGGCGGGTGTGGGGGCAGCAACATATATGTGTAAGAATTTACAAAAGCAACACAGAAATATGTAAAAAACAAAAAAATACTTTCAAGTGGGGGTGAGGTGGGGGTGGGGGGGGGAGCGTGGGTGAGAGGCGGGAGTGGGTAGGGAGGGGGGGGGGTGGAGGGGGCAACATATATGTGTAAGAATTGACTAAAACAACAAAGAAATATGTAAAAAAAAAAAAAAAAAAAAAAAAAAAAGTTTCAAGTCTGTGGGGGGGGGGGGGGGGGGAGGGGGGAGGAGGGGGGAGGTGGGCGGGGAGTATTACAACATATGTGTAAGAATTGATTAAAACAAGATAGAAATATGTAAAAAAAGCCCATGCCCCAATATGGATGCTATAACAAATCCCAAACCAAAATTATAGATATATACATGCTTACATGCAAACCTAAATCTGCCTTTATTTCACATTTTATAGGCCATCACAATTTGGGTTACATGGGAGCCCAGAATTTGCAGAAGACAAAATTACTTATCCAACCCTTTACAACATACTTTAAGGAAACCAATTCCAAAATTTAGTTCAGCTAGGACAAGAAATGTAAGAGATATAGACCTGTAAACACAGCTTACACGCAAAATTTTATGTGAAACAGACATATTTTAAGGGCTATCAGAATTTGGGTTCCATGGGAGCCCAGGGGTTACAAGAACCAAAATTACTTAAGCAGTCCTTATGATAATGCTATAAGAAAGCTAATGGCCAAATTTGGTTGTGCTAGGGTAAGAATTGTAAGAGATATAGACTTGTAAACACAGCTTACACGCAAAATTTGATGTGAAATGGGGCACATTTTATGGGCTATCATAATTTGGGTTTCATAGGAGTCCATGGGTTACAGGAACCAAAATTGCTTATGCAGCCCTTAAGATAATGCTATAAGGAAGCTCATGAACAAATTTGGTGTAAGACATATAGACTTGTAAACACAGCTTACACGCAAACCTTGATGTGGGACGCCGACGCCGATGCCGACGCCAACACCGTCGCCGGGGTGATAATACCGTACTTCCATGCAGTATCATAAGCTTTCTCCAAGTCAAAAAACACAGCGACTAGATGTTCTTTTTTTATGAAAGCTTCCCTAATAAACGATTCAAATCGTATGAGATTGTCTGTTGTGCCTCGTTGGCGCCGGAATCCACTTTGATACTTTGTTATCAGCTTGTTGGATTCCAGGTACCAAACGAGTCTCTCATTAATCATTCGTTCCATGGTTTTACATATACAACTCGTTAAAGCAATAGGGCGATAATTTATTGGGTCCGTATGATCCTTTCCAAAAAAATGTTTGGTAAATGAAAGCCCTATCGTATTAACGAGGCAAAATATAGCATTTTTAACTAAATCAAGAGCCATAATTCCGCTTTTACTGGTCCGATCTGGCTGGTGTTCAAATTTGTCTGAGCTTTCATTGATAGTAACAATCTGTTAAAGTTGAAAAATGAAGGCCCTTGGCCAGTAGAGCTAAAAATCATCAGCTCCAAAAAGTAGGTCAAGGTCATAGATGAAATCCATGTGTCCAAAAAGATGCACTACCCAAGACACAACTATGTCAAAAAAAAAATTCCCAAAGATTAAGCTATAAATTAGGTTTAAAACATATAGTGCATAATCATAGTTCATGAGAAAGTGATGTAACTGTAACAATTAAAGTTATCTGCCCTTTGCTTGGATGGTGAAGGTCATATCAACATTTGCTTCGTCACGTTGCAATGTACCACTCGAGATACAACTATAAGCAAAGTTTGAAAGGTCTTCGTGCATACACTTTGTGAAAAAGTGACCTAAACGTCAAAGTTGAAGGTAAAAATTATAAGGTAATCTGCCCTTTGCTTGGAGAGTCAAGGTCACATCCACATATGCTTTGTCACGTTGCGATGTGCCACCCTAGATACAACTATAAACAAAGTTTGAAAGGTGTAGTGCATACAGTTTGCGCGAAATTGACCTCAACGCAAAAGTTGAAGGTAAAATTATTAAGTTATCTGCCCTTTGCTTGGAGGGTCAAGGTCACTTCCAAATTTGCTTCATCACGTTGCGATTTACCACTCAAGATACAACTATAAGCAAAGCTTTAAAGGTCTAGTGCATACAGCTTGTGAAAAAAGGACCTTAACACAAAAGTTGAATCTAAAAATTATTAAGTTATCTTGGAGGGTCTAGTGTATACAGTTTGAGAGAAAATGACATCAACGAAAAACTTGAATGTTGACACCGTCGCCGCCAGAAAAACAACACTAAATCTCTTTTTTCCTTCCAAAAGGCGAGACAAAAACAGATTTAAAAAGTAATAAATAACTACTGAGTTTGATTATAGGAAAATCCTTCACTCGATGGTAGGTGCTTTTTTCCCCCTTCTTGAAAAGAACCACACTTCTACCATCTCATGAAGGATTTCCCTATAATTGATCCAAGCAGTTAAATAATCTCTAAATAATTAAGATGAAGATAATTCCAGAAATGTTCTCGGTTTCAATTCAATTCAAAACCATGGGATTCAGTTCCCAGCTCTAACTTAAGGGAATGACATTTATTTCTTTGGCTATGCCAACTGGGACCCTGAGAATTTTCGAATGATGCCATTTTCAAATTAAATATATGCAAAACATCACAAATACGGTACCTCATTTCATTGAAATGAAAGGTTTTAAAGCATAAATGCAAATCCCAATCTCAGCTGTCTTTCAGATGGAAATAAAGACTGAGGTCGGGTCTCTGCATTACCTCTGTGCTGAACCACGTATCTATCAATTGGTTTACACAATTCACACCTGATAACTATTTTTACCATTTCATTGTCCAGCATGGGGTGTTTCTGGATGTTCTTGTAGTGTCGTATCCAGCCAGCGAAGTTGTCAATACTCCTGCGCCCACGGACATCCAACTGATTGTGCAGACCCCCTTGGCCTCTCATGAACGGACCGGTAAAGTCATTCCCAGCGACTATGCTCAACTCAATCAAAGTCTGATGACTATTTATCTATTAAAAAGTATATACAGTCATGTACTTAATATACAATATCATAAATGGGTTCCATATTACATTTAAGCTGTATTTGGAAAGGCAAACAGGATGATGTTGAAATTAGAGTCCTTTTAAATGTCCAGTCAATGGTGTCAAACACATACAATCATCTTCATAGTTTAAATACTAAAAAAACAAGAGGTACTAAGGTTATATCATCTCCATCATGTTCATGGTAAGAAAGTGTAGAAAGGAAATTTTAAACAATTTTATTTTAATAAATACTTATAATATATTGGTATTATACCAGAAGGGTGTTTCATGGAACACTTGTGTCGCCTGCCATGTGCTTATTTCAAGTTATGGCACACAGGTCAGATTGCAGATTAAAGGGTGACGGACGACGGCAGATGGACGACAGATGACGGACGATGGCAGATGGACGACAGATGACGGACAGCGTGATCCTTACCAAAGTGTCAGCCATGCTGCGCAGGCAACACAAAAAATAGTTATCCTTATATTAAAATATAATGAAGAGCTCACCATACCTTCAACATTGCCATCACCTTCTCCGTGGTGATGACCTTTGCCTTCAACCTCAGTGGCTTTTCTGGCAACTCCACAGCTTCACCTAACAGAAGGTTGTTCTCAAGATCAAAAAGTTCCACCGGTATAAACCGACAATCATTGAAAATGCAGAAGTCCGAGTCATTACTGAACACTGCGTAGGCCTTCGGTCTTTCTTTCAATGCTCTAGCTATGATCAGATCGGCCTCCCCAGCGGGACTTTGATTTATTTCACAACCACACTTCCTCAAAGCTGCCATAAACTGATCTTCCAGGACGACTGGACGAATGTTGGTTTCTATCGGCAGATCCGTGATTCTCTTTTTACCACGACAGACGTCCAGCACTTGCTCCATTTTGTAGATATCCTGCTCATGTCTTTTCATCCATGTGTCCAGCTTTTGTCTCAAAGCTTCAGCAGAACTTCCCTTACCGCCATCAACGTAAAATACCAACTGGATGCCAATCAATTTCAAATCTTCGACAAGCTTGGTAACATATGCGTCCAGTGTTCCGTACTCGCCTCCAAGGATCCTCAGATAATCGTTTCCCCGTAACAGTGATAACCCAGCCCAGAACTTGTACAGCACCTGGTGTTCAAATGAGTAGAAGTCGACAAGTAGCTCTATTCCATCTTGATTTCTTGCTACTTCGATCAAGTCCACGGACTCTGTACACTCATCCCGTCTCTGCAGGCAGGTAGATAAAAGGCCCTGTATTCCCATGGCTAGCTTCTAGGTGTGACACATCGACGATGAAACAATTGCTGAAATTGACATACATATAGTACTGTGTTATTTTTCTATACTTTAGGAATGTAACCCATATCGTCACAATTGGGAACTCTAGCATAATTGTTCATAAAATTGTGATGAAAATCTATATTGTATATATGTACATGTATATTAACAACTCCTGATGACAATAAGCATGTCAACCACCTCCGATCGCTGGGCAGAGATAAGGTCTGAGATACCAAAACTATTTAAAATAACCACGTTTTTAGCATATTCGCATTGATTTTTTACGACTATGATCCCATGTTCATTTCAGGACATGCCCTTGCGCCGACGGCGCAATAATATCTTGAATGATGCAAAAACAATTACACAAATCAGCCATCGGGCGCATTCAAAAGCAATAATCAAAATACTAAAAAATCTTTGATAATACCTGTTTACTAGAGTTTTTCAAACGTAAAACAAACTCGTCCCATCCGGGAGACAACATAAGGATTTTTGATTGGCTAATACTACAGCAACATTGATACAACTTTGCCACACGTAAATCAGAAAAATATAATTAATTGCTTCCAAAAATATCAAACTCTGCCAAGAACCCCAGTTGGTCAATGCTGTATTGAATGGAATGCAAAGCGCATTGCTGATAGACCTATTGATTGAAACAAATCAGAAAGTCGGAAACAAAAATGGAAGTTAAACAGCTAAGTTTGAGGAAAGAGCGTTTCAAAATTGTTGGTTGGAGAAGTTTAGATGGCCCTCTCTGACCGAGAAAAAACTTATGTTTTTAAGTTATGTATTGAACATAATCAGAGCAATACATTTGTGATGGGATGATCCAATTATATAGTTGTTGTACTTAAATAATAACAGAAAGTGTTATAGAACTAAGAAGCAGTAATGTTGGGCGAGGGGGAAAAAACAGAAAACAAATAAAAGTAATTTAAACCAAACGTTATTGATTTTCTCAGTACAACCCCCTTTTTTCAGAATGGCCCCATTTTTTTACACTAATGGGTCCCAATGGCCTACTAACATTCCATCCTGGAATGAACACTGATGATCAATTATTGTCAATTTAATTCGGACACCGACCTTAAAATGACAAAAAAAGACCCCCCATTTTAAACGTGTACATGTACTCCCTAGCAACCCTACTTCCTGTTGATATTTCCGGTTTATCGGGAGTGTTATTTGCTGCCATATTATCTATATTTCTTGCGTTTCTTGTGTTTTAATAAACTCTGAATATCTTAAATGATTTTGTTAGTAAAATACCGGTTCGACAAAGCTGTATCGAGGTAAAATATATTTGTATCTTGAACCTCAGTTTAAAGGTGCATCAGTGAACTGTTGCAGTCCTACTTTTTATCGGTATACGACTTTAAAAAAACGATAACGTATTATTCAAATTTATATTAATTAAAGTGTTACACTGCGTTCTTTTTTGTAGAGCAGATATGCATTAAACAATCGATAAGCCGTAAATCGACAGATACAGGTAGACACCATAATTAATACTCCGAGGAATATATATGCTCTGAAATACAGCTGTAATGAATACAGGGGGTGATGAATACGATACATGCCACGAATACAGGGGGTGATGAATACGAATATTTATTCATGAATATTTAGTAAAGACACAAGAACAAAAAACAAAACAGTACTTCATCTAAAGGTGGTTAACTCACAGGTTACTCAGTCTTAGTACATAATAATAAACATAAAAGCAGTTCAAATAATAGTATTTTTCTTTAAAAAGACGACCATATCAACACATTCTCCGGTTTGATAGCTGCCCTTAACATGGGTGTTCCTGTAGTTTTTTTGTTATCACTCTCCCACTGGTGGAGTTCTGTGGAGCCTTCCCCTGGATTTGTTTTGAAAAAACTGAACTTAAATAAGTAGTTTTGAGGGTCTTAGAAACATATTTTGAAGTTATTCTAATAAATTATACACCCCTCACTCTAACCTCACTTCAGCTTCACTTTTTATTGCATTTTCCAATTTTTTTAGCTTTTTCATTTTTCCGACACCCAACTCTGAATTATATGCACGGGCGTACAGGAGTATGGCCAGGTATGCCCCTGCTTAACTTAATACAGAGAAAACTAGTGCTGTTCCGATTAATCAATTTAATTGAGCATCTCTCAGTTTTAAAAGCCTTTTTTACGGCTAATCGATTGCCGTACCATCTTGTCATTGAACTCAAATTCGCTCAAGTTGGCATATTTGATTCTCTGGTACAAAAAAGTATGAGAGATTGGATGACAGTTTATGTTTTATTGGTTAAATTAATAATATGTATAATTCTACTTGTGACATGTGCAGGTTATGCTGCCCAGGCTATCTTATGTACTGAGAAATAACAATTAGTATAGAACTGTTGGTGGTTTTGGCCATTTTTGGAGTTCAATACCTTTCAGTACATAATATATATACATATATCTAAACATTTTTGGGGGGTCCAGAACTCAAATTAATTAATATTTTTACCACTCAAGTCCATCTTTTACTATCCTATTTCTGTGCCGGGTGCCTGTGTAAACAGGTAGTTGCACGTCGTGTCTTGTTAGTAGACAAGAAAAGTTAACAAGAGGTCAATGACCTTGAAGCTCTACTGATTGATTTTGATTTCAGGAAGTAGTCGCTACAGACTTGTTTTTTGAAAATCTATTTTTAACCGTGGCGGCCATCTTGAATTTCCGGCCGACCTGAAATTTTGCTAGGATCAATAAGACATTAAGAGCAACATTCCTGTGAAGTTTCATGAAAATCCGTCAAGTAGTTTCAGAGGAGTAGTCGCTACAAGTTTTCATTATATAACTCTATGTAAACAAAGATGGCCGCTGGTAGCCATGTTTAACGTCAAATCAAAACGATTTTCGACAAGGACCAACATCATGTCATACTGATCATTTTAGAAAAAGTCCCATATCAATATCTCTTATAGTTTTGAAGAAGTAGTCGCTACAAACTTATTTATTTTAAATCTATTTTTAGCTGTGGCGGCCATCTTGAATTTCCGGCCGACCTGAAATTTTTCTAGGATCAACTAGACATCAAGAGCAACATTCCTGTGAAGTTTCATGAACATCCCTCAAGTTGTTTCAGAGGAGTAGTCGCTACAAGTTTTTACTATATAACTCTATGTAACCAAAGATGGCCACTGGCAGCCATGTTTAACGTCGAATCAAAATAATTTTCCACAAGGATCAACATCATGTCATGGTGATCATTTTAGAAAAAGTCCCATATCAATATCACTTATAGTTTTCAAGAAGTAGTCGCTACAAACTTATTTTTTAAAAATCTATTTTTAGCTGTGACGGCCATCTTGAATTTCTGGCAGCTCTGAAATTTTGCTAGGATCAATTCGACATCAAGAGCAACATTCCTGTAAAGTTTCATGACAATCCGCCAAGTAGTTTCAGAGGAGTAGTCGCTACAAGTTTTTACTATATAACTCTATGTAAACAAAGATGACCGCTGGCAGCCATGTTTAACCTTGAATGAAAACGATTTTTGACAAGGACCAACATCATGTCATGCTGATCATTTTAGAAAAAGTCCCATATCAATATCACTTATAGTTTTCAAGAAGTAGTCGCTACAAACTTGTATTTTAAAACTCTATTTTTTGCTTTGGCGGCCATCTTGGATTTCACATCAACATGAATTTTTGCTAGGATCAACTAGACTTTATGGGCAACATTTCTGTAAAGTTTCATGAATATCCATCCAGTAGTTTCAGAGGAGTTGTCGCTACAAATAGTAGAGCTAAAAATGAGAATTTTGAGGGTTGTTGTTGTTGTTGTTATTTCGAAGTTTTAAAGTCCCTCCGCCAACGAAAACGCCTGGAGAACCCTGGTCGTTATGGGCACAATAGAGTCTGGACTTCTCTAGCTGAGTATGTTGTTTGATCTGGTGCTGCTGTGTTGCTGTGTCGTCGGTTCTCTTGTAGGTATGTAGGTGGATGTCGCTGCTGCTCTGTGTAGTTGTCGCTGTGGCGGTGAAGTGGTGGTCTGGTGGTCGAGGTGGCCTGCATCCGCTACGGTGGTGAAGCTACATCCGCTAGTGTATTGCCCTACAGCCGCTAGTGGTCGGGGGTCCTTGTGTTTGGGGCCACACCCGTCACATATGGCCCCTGCGCTGCAAACATCATCTGGATAGCTGTGTATTTCTTACTCCCTCTTCCGCTAAAATAGCATAAGGCCAAATAAAATTAGATCTGTGTTTACTGTATTAAACATTGCTGAAAAAAATTGGGTAGGTAGGTAGGCATTTTATTTTATTTTTTTATTTTATTTTTTGGCGAAGTTACATTTAAGGTGGCGATGAGCTTTGATGAATGGGAAAATGTTTTTTTTTAAAAACTGCAATAGATAACAGTATGAAATTGTGTATGTTTTATTGTTTCCCAAAAGGCCTGGTAACAACTGGCTCTTTTCCCAAACACTTGCAATTATTACAAAGGGGTAAAACAGTTTTAAATGTTTTCCGCAAGTCCGAAAGAGAGTTAGCTCCAACAGCAATGAGTACATGAGTCGGCTGGGATCAGTACAGCTCCATACAGTGTGATCTCCAGTGGGGCCTGACATGTTATGAGTGACTTGACTTCCATGCTCTTCCTGAATACCGGTATATGAACGTCAGGAAGGATGGGGGACCCACAGGTGTAGTCAAATTTTGCTGTTGACATACATGTAACCAAGAGCAGTTCTTGCCTCCCAGACAGCTGAAAAAATATTCAAAGTTATAATGTCAAATGTTATTTGACCATTTGATATAGTTTTGTAAAAGTGTTACATGTATATTACTTCTCTAACATCAGAAATTAATAAATATTTATAAATTTCTCATGTTAGTTATTATGAGCCTATACCATGTATACTGAGGTTGAGTTCAGAAAATTATTATGGAACGACATACTTTTTCAAGAAGTTATAATGCAGTAGTAGTCGATGCCAATGCTTAGTGCTGAGAAGCAAGTAAACATATGCACATTAATATTACTGTTTTAGAAACAAACTTACGACAGGTGGCCTGGAACTCGGGGCATTTACCGACCTGTTTTCAACAATCGATTCTTTATGGAGAGTGCACGCCATAACATTAGCGCTTCCATGTGCTGACATTTTTGAAACTGTACAGCCAAAACAGCACTGGGAGACGCCATTTTGACCGTTTTATAACAGTCCTGTGCACAGTATACCGTGAAATTCACACGCTTTCAAAACCGCACCGCGAAATTGAAAATTGCACCGTGATCTCATGAACATTATTATTTTTTCAACCTTTTTTTTTTATTTATTTATTTATTTTTTTATTTTTATTTTTTTTTTCAATAAAATAAAAAGGGTCGGTCGGGTTACAGTTAACTCAGGTATAATTTTATTTGGCCTAAAAAGATAAAAGCAGGGTTAAAATTGATTTTGACAAAAAACATTATGACAGCATAAAGATAAAAGCAGGTTAAAAAACATCATGTCAACATCATGTCAAAATCTATTTTAACTCTGCCGTTAAAACTGATTTTGACAAAAAACATCATGACAGCATAAACATAAAAGCAGGTTAAAAAACATCATGTCACATCATGTCAACATCATGTCAAAATCTATTTTAACCCTGCTTTTATCTTCATGTCTGTCAGTGTCAAAATCAATATTAACCCTGCTTTTATCTTATTATGCTGTCATGATGTTTTTTAACCCTGCTTTTATCTTTTTATGCTGTCAGACTCAGCCGCATCCACCATGTCAGACCTTAAGTGCATGACATCAGACCTTAAGTGCATGTCATGCACTTAAGGTCTGATATGGTGGATGCATGTCATGCACTTAAGGTCTGATGTGGTGGATGGTGGATGCGACTGACAGCTTCAGGGTTAAAAGCAGTCACACGCACATAACGTCAGACGTGGTGGATGCGGCGGACAGCCAGCTTGAACAAGAGTGAATTCCTCTGGACAACAGTTAGAGGAAAGAATGAGTTACCTCATTATTTCATAAATTTAACAAAACACATTTTCAGTGTCACAGGCGAGCATCTCATTAATTCAACATTGGAAATACATTAACATTTTTGAATGTTCATTTTATTGTAGGACTGTTTTGACGAGCATGTTGTTTATTTTACACCGGTTTTTTGTGTCTTATTTCGAATATTAAATGCATCGATCAGGTAATTTGACATAACATATTGTGAAGTCACGAGAATACATAGTGTACGCTTAAAAGCAAAATAACAGCAATCAAGCCAGTTCCATACTTGCATTAAAAGTTAACAGTTTAGCAAATTATGAACAACATAATTTCAGGGGAGCTTACTCTCTCGACGCCGGTGAACAAGTATGTTTTGGACTTCCGCGTAAACAAGAAGCCGTCGTCTTTTGCTGTTGGCCACGTCTTGTTACTTATATATGCAATATTTCATTTATATGTTTATATCTGTACCCAGACGTTTAGAGCACAGTAACTTAGACTAATTCCGACTTCATTTTAGGTACGTTGAAGTGATATTGAACGGCTGCTTGTTATTTCATGATGAGAGAGCCGGCTTCTGTTTGTTTACATATGGTACCGTATCAGGGCACTCTTTCTATATTGGGGGAATGGGGTCGGGGCCGTTAGAATAATAATAATAATAATAATAATAGACTTTTTTTACAGAGGGTAATACACATTTAGTTACAAAACTAATCTTCCATGTGGCCCTCTGAATGCGGAATTTTGCGTCAATTTTAAAGGGAAGTTGAAATTTTTGCTACAAAATTTGCATCAGTATATAGATGAACTAAGGTAAAACCTTAAAGCGAACTCAGCCATTTACTTAATACCATAATACTACCCTTGTTTAAAGTAAAGGGCATATTATATCTAGCAAAAAAAAACATGAAAATATGTGTTAAACACAAAGAAACAAAAAATCTAAAATTAATGGGAGAGTCTAAAAATAAATGACCAATGTAACAAAACTGAAATCTTCTTGAATCTTTATTTTAAATAAATTGATCGCATGATGTTCTTGATGTTCTAATTAATTTTCAGATAAATCCTATAGGGGCAGTGTCATACATTATTTTTGTTTACATGCAGATAGATCTAGCACTTTATATAAGATAAGATAAGAATATTTTATTATAGTGACATTGTGTTATGTACAAACATAATTTTATTATCAAATTAAAGTTATATTACAACACCCAGCGACATTGGGCCTAAAAGTCACTTTAAATGGAATATTAATAATAAATACGTAAACACACATTGATTAAACAGCTAGATATAAATATGTGTGTAGTGAAAATATATTAAGTTTAAAATCTGTAATTACACGGTGTATGACTAGTATTCAGGGTTTGATATTAACTTTTTTTCAGCAACTTGTCCATAGGACAGGACAATCCATAGGACAGGACAAGTAACTTACACAATTTACTTGTCCCCAGTCAAATTTACTTGCCCCGCAGTTCATGTAAAAGTGATACAAAAAAAAAGATCAATCATGAAAGTGACATTACATTCCCTCAGTTGCATTCCACCAATGAAAACAAGATGGTTTTTATTTGTCATTTACAATGTGCTCACCAATGTTTTGACATTTTTTCAGTCACAAGTTGTAAAGATGAAAAATTCATTTCTTGTTTATAAAATTTAGGACAGGTCACCTGGGACAATTAACTTGTCAACAGTAGAATCTATATGGCACAGGACAAGGGGACATACTGAATATACAGAAATACCAGTAAACTCTAAACAAGCATGATTTTTTTTCTTTTTTTTTTTTTTCTTTCTGTCTTTTACATAGATAAAAAGAATCCAGGACATTAATGTGTTAGGTGTTGCTTACATAGAAATTATTAAGTGATATTGATATGGGACATTTTCTAAAATGATCAGAATGACATGATGTTGATCCTTGTTGAATATTATTTTGATTATACATTAAACATGGGGGTGCAAATGTCCTACCCTGTCATTACTATTGGGGGGCAGATGTCCTAGATATCATTTGGACTGGTGAGCAAATGTCCTAGCTTACATTTCAGTTGGGGGCAAATGTCCTAGCTTACATTTCATTTGGCATGTTTGGGGGGCAAATGTCCACCTGTGCATTTTTACACTGGGGAGCAAATGTCCGTATCCCAGATAAAAAGTATCATTCCTTGTATCATAGGCCTTACTTAAAAAATGTTGCCTAAGGTCTTCATATTTCGAACATTTTAATAAAAAATATATTTCATCTTCTATATCATTTTGAGAACATATTTTACATTTCCTATCATTTACATTAAGACCAACATATCTTAGAGGTAAGATTCCACATCTACATTGTGGTAAGTGTGATCTCTCATTTTTAGCTTGACTATTCGAAGAATATATCACCCCTGTGTCGGCGTCCCACATCAAGGTTTGTGTGTAAGCTGTGTTTGCAAGTCTACAAGTCTATATTTTTACATTTCTTATCCTATCACAACCAGATTTGGCCTTGGGCTTCCTTATAGCATTATCTTAAGGGCTGCATTTATAAGCAATTTTGGTTCCTGTAACCCATGGGCTCCCATGGAACCCAAATTCTGATAGCCCTGATAGATCAAATTGTGCGTGTAAGCTGTGTTTACAGGTCTATATCTCTTACATTTCTTGTCCTAGCTGAACTAAATTTGGGAATTGGTTTTCTTATAGTATGTTGTAAAGGGTTGGGTAAGTAATTTTGTCTTCTGCATTGCATAACATTTGATTTAGAGTTATTAACCGATAGACGCCATTTACGACACCACTCATGGACAAAGTCAAGCATTTTCTGCATTTCATTTTCAGAAAGTAATAAAATATCGTTTGCATAATAATATATAGTAAACAACAAATACTTGTATCGTCAAATCTGATACCTATGTTAAGTGAATTCAACCCATCAATAAGGTCATTGATAAAATATGCGAAGACTATATATATATATGTTTTTTTTAAAACCATACTTAAGTAAAAAAGAGAGATGCAATATCAAAATTTATTTGCATTATTTGTAATGTATAATTATCTAACTGCTGTAATGCTTGTTAAAAGTTCTTCTTTTACGCGGTAAGCGATTATCATATCACCCACCATAGGCCTACATCATGTACATACACAGATCATCGCGTCTTAATACCAATATAATCAATTTGTTTTTGAAAATCACTCGGGTAATGAAGGAGCCGATTAATTTAAAGTCAGTATACATTTCTCTTTTTAAGGAAGATATATGTGTCTCTTTAATCCAATTTCGTCGATACAATATATGAGAACAAAATGAATGTTTACTTAAAATTCAGGACAATTCACTAAATGTACACAATAATGCCATTTCAAACAAGTCATCATTTTCAACATATTGTCGTAATTGAGGAGTTTGATCAAAAAATGGTACTCGTTTGATATTTTAAAACTAAATGCGTCATATTTGCTATATAACTGGTACTCTTATGCATACCATAGAACCAACTGGTACCATGTTGGATAGAGTAGAGTAATCAGGAAACCAGCTTACTAGCTTACTAGCCATTCGGCAGATAAATCTATAATTTACAAGAGGCATATAGGCAGGTTCGAATCCAGTGTATTTATGTCCATGCACCCACCCTTAAAGTAAATGTACTGTGATTGGTATTGTTTAAAGGAACACTCTGGCACTGGAATGAGCCAGACACACGAAAGTATGTAAAGCAATTTCATAAGTGTATTTCATAATTTATATAGAATCACTATTGACCATGTTGACTATGCAAATAATTGCTTTTGGGGGATTTGTGGCATGAAAGTGGTATAGACATATCTGGTTTTACTCAGAATGCTATAAAAAAAAATTGGTTACACGTGTGAATAACATAAGGCTTGAAAAAGATTTGCTTTTCCAGAGCTTTGGTTTAAAGCTATTGTGAAATGTTTCACAGGGAACATATCGTCAGGGGGACCAAAAAACTAAATGATCGACAAATACACTGACCAACATCCATGGGGGTAATTGACTCTTGCCATAATTACCATCAATTAAGTCACACAGTTTTTTAATCCCCTCTCTGTGGGGTTTTATTAGACCCTAGTCATTGTTCGTCTTGTACAGCGAGTGAAATGTTTTAATTTCAAAATAAATTAATCGTAAAACAAAATTAATTGTTGAGTTTTATGCTGTTGGTAAAACCAGCCACCGTAAAATGTCGAATTGAAATCTTGGTGCTTAGCAAACTTTGAGCAATATATTTCTTTATAAATTTCTTTTGACAGGTCTCCCAAGAACATCAGAATAATATATATAAATTTAGTTGAGCATAATTTCTATTTTCTCATACTTTCTATTTTCAGATAAATGACACAAGCTTAAAATTCTGCATGACATTGCAACAAGAAGGCAGTAACACAATAATAACAGTATTAAAGCATTTATTAGACAAAATGTCGAAAAAAGTGTCCAAAAGAAGGAATAACTCCAAACAAAATGTCAATGATGTGGAATACACACTGGTGCATCAGGACGATGAGTATGAGAAACCTGAACGCCACCGCGGGTTAAAGGGAGATTACTCTAACATTTTATTGCTCACATTCCTGTACATTCTTCAAGGCATTCCATTAGGACTGGGCGGCAGTGTTCCGATGTTGTTGCAGAGCCGGAAAGTCAGTTATAAAGAGCAGGCCGTCTTCAGTTTCATATATTGGCCATTCAGTATCAAGTTACTGTGGGCGCCATTAGTGGACTCGCTGTATTTTCAATGGTTCGGGCGACGAAAGACTTGGTTGGTGCCGACGCAGTATCTCATAGGTGTGTTCATGCTGGTGTTGTCGACTCAGATTACTGATCTGCTCGGAAGTGAATCTGACGAACCGGGGAAGGTAAACATAATGGCCTTGACTGCCGTGTTCTTTTGTCTCAACTTTCTAGCAGCCACACAGGATATAGCTGTGGACGGGTGGGCACTAACAATGCTTCAGAGGTAGGTCCTAATTTTCATAACTGTAACCTTTAAAAAAACAACGAAGAAAGGTTGATTACAAAATAAGCTAACACCTTATTGAAATTACTTACTTTTGTGGATGTCAGTGCAATGTAAAAACTGTTTGATGTAAAAAGCCGACTTTTTTGGGCTCCCAGCTGATGACCAGCTGACGACCAGGCATGGTGTTATCCTGCCTATTAAATCATCAGAAGGCGAGTGACCCCCAGGTTAGCAGATCGGCTACTTTTAGTAGTCCCCGAAACAAGGACATAGGAACAACTATAAATCACCTGCCTACTGATAAACCTTACCCTGTGGCTCAAAAGCAAAGGGAAAGACCTACTATAAATGTTAGCTTTGACATAGAGAATAAGTCGACATGTTAATAGTTTGTGTTTTTTTTCCCTGTCACGTAGCAAACTATTATGTAATGATATATTCATGACTAAATTTTTCTTCTGTTTCAAATCAAACAGACGAAATGTTGGGTGGGCTAGCACATGTAATGCAGTGGGTCAGACAGCTGGCTATTTTCTTGGAAATGTGCTGTTTATAGCCTTGGAATCAGCAGATTTCTGCAACAAATATCTACGCTCCCAACCACAACCAGATGGCATTGTGACATTGTCCAGTAAGTATGTTATCACATAAAATGGCATTTGCCAGTGTAATCAAGCCATGACATAAACAGTCAGAGGTGTACAGTAACTTTATTATTTTTATGACCCCGGAGGGAGGCATATAGTAAGTGCACTATGTGCCCGTCCAAAACAGTCGTGAAGTCTCAGCCATAACTTTGAAAGAACTAAATGGATAACCATGAAACTTCACATAAATGTTAACCACAATGAGAAGGTGTGTCTTGTGCAAGAATTAGGGCCCCGTTTTATTAAACGTCTTACGATAAGTCTCAAATTTTAAAACTTCACATCTTTGCACCTCAGCATTATGTGTAGACAATTATGTGTGCATTATGTGCAGAAATATCAAATGTATATTTGTGAATTGTTAATCAAAGTAAAGAATTTAAGAAATTAACTTAAGATCAAAATTGTTGTTTCATAAAACCGGGCCCTGGTCCTTACTTCAAGGTCACACTTGGAGGTTAAAGGGGTTGATGCACTATTTCCAAACACAGTTTATTTTAAAGGGCTCTGAAAAACTTGAAAAAAGCTGAAAGAATTATCAAAAGGCCATGAAAAAAAAAGGATATATGACCTATTGAAAATTTGCAAAGAACATAAATGGAGGCGGCCATCTTTGAACGATGACGTCATCGCGCCATTTTACCATATATGGCATATAGACAAAATGTATTTTAAAGCAAAGAAACCCACTGCAAATTGATTAAAAATAAATATAAAGATGTAAAATACATTTTAGTATTATTTTTCATTTGCAGTGATTTTCTTTGCTTTAAAAGACATTTTATCAATATGCCATATATGGTAAAACGGCGCGATGATGTCATCGTTCAAGTTCTTTGCAAATTTTCAATAGGTCATTTTGATAATTCTTTCAGCTTCTTCCAAGTTTTTCAGAGCCCTTTAAGATGAACTGTGTTTGAAAAAAGTGCATCAACCCCTTTAAATGTCAGAGTTAATTTTTTTTTAGGGGCATTTGTCACTTATTGGTGACATTTTTCTTGTTTTTAAATAACTTCATCTATTTGCACACTAGGCGAGATAGCACAGCAGAGGAAGAGTTACGTTATATATTTTCTCAAGCTTGGAAATTTCTATAATTCATCACAGAATATATAATATACAAGTTTTCTGCTTAACAAGGTTGTTCCCTATCCACTATCAAACTTATTGGTTGTGCAATGGGGGGAGACTTCTGTTTTTCTTTAAAAAAAAAAGGCATTTTCACTACCGTAATTTAAAGTGCCATTTTAAGCTCTACTGAGGCCAAACAAAAAAAAAGGTTTGTTTCCGCTAACGGCTTTAAAAAAAATAGGGTAGGTAGGTAGGCAAAACTTTTTATTTAATCTTATTTTTTTATTATTAATGTCCTTATTTTTGTTAATGAAAAAACACTTTTAACATGATAAAAAGTACTGGGGAAGGTATTAATACCTAGATAATACATGGTTAGGGCCATTTTTCAATATTTAATAATAAATGTAAAAGTGTACACTGGAAACCTTACGGGTCGTGGGTTCAAATCTCCTGGAGGCATATATATGTTTTTTCTCCATAAGAAACCTTGTTTCATGCGTTCAACTTTTATTATTATTTGTTTACAATAAAAAAAGTTAGGGTCGGCGGCTAAATAATAGGGTTGGTCGGGTTAGCGGAAACAAACACTTTTTTCTTTTAAAGACACATTTCCCAACTGAATGTAGTCGTTGAAAAATCATGGATAGCATGCTTTTCAACTGCCTACTTCTCGCTGACTGGTTACCAGAGAGACATTATATTGAGGCCCCATCACAGTTTTTAGCTCTACTGATCAGAGATCAGCAGAGCTTATGCCGTGGTGCGGCGTCCGTCCGTCTGTCCGTAAACTTTTTTTTGTAGCGACTTCTCCTCTGAAACTACTGAATGGATTTTCATGAAACTTTACAGAAATGAAGTCTAGTTGATCCTAGCAAAAATTCATGTTGATGTGAAATCCAAGATGGCTGCCAGATCTAAAAATAGGTTTTTAAAAAACAAGTTTGTAGCGACTTCTTCATGAAAACTATAAGTGATATTGATATAGGACGTTTTCTAAAATGATCAGCATGACATGATGTTGGTCCTTGTCGAAAATCGTTTTGATTCGACGTTGAACATGGCTGCCAGCGGCCATCTTTGTTTACATAGAGTTATATAATGAAAACTTGTAGCAACTACTCCTCTGAAACTACTTGACGGATTTTCATGAAACTTCACAGGAATGTTGCTCTTGATGTCTAATTGATCCTAGCAAAATTTCAGGTCGGCCGGAAATTCAAGATGGCTGCCATGGCTAAAAATAGATTTTCAAAATACAAGTTTGTAGCGACTACTACTTGAAAACTATAAGTGATATTGATATTGGACTTTTTTTAATTTGATCAGCATGACATGATGGTTATCAGAGTCAAACATTATTTTGATTCGACGTTAAACATGGCTGTCAGCGGCCATCTTTGTTTACATAGAGTTATATAATGAAAACTTGTAGCGACTATTCCTGTGAAACTACTTGACGGATTTTCATGAAACTTCACAGGAATGTTGCTCTTGATGTCTAATTGATCCTAGCAAAATTTCAGGTTGGCCGGAAATTCAAGATGGCCGCCACGGCTAAAAATAATTTTTCAAAAAACAAGTCTGTAGCGACTACTTCCTGAAATCAAAATCAATCAGTAGAGCTTCAAGGTCATTGACCTCTTGTTTTCTTTTCATTTACTCTTACCTTAGTTTTTGATATAAAATATATTGTAACTAAAAACACTAGATTGTTTGTAATGGGGAGCAAAAAGTATGCTTGATTAAAGTTCGTGTGAATGATTAGGACAATGAGACGGAGTGCAGTTCATAGGAACCATAACTCTAGCTTCACTACTTTTTTAATTATCTCACTTTTTTGAAAAATCTTATCCGGAGCATAATAGAGTTCCGGACGGATTCATTTTGAATGAGGAAGCACTCACACTAAACATTACTTTTTTCTGTGTAACCTTCGAGATGCATCCATCGGTTCTACCGATTCTCTTGTTGTTATTATTAATATCAGAAAACAAACAACAACACATGAACTAGAAGTCCCCATGGGGCCAGGACTGTTTAGTATGTGAGTATCAAGCTATCCAGCTTGCTTGCGGAACGTCGGTGGTTCTACTCAGGTGAGCGCCCGTGCTCGAAAAAATGTCCGGGTTTGCACCTGGGGTCTTCCACCACCAATAAAAAGCTGGATTGTCGCCAAATGAGCTGTTGGTGCAACTATAAAATCCAGTTTAAAGGTGAAATATGGCGTGTCTTTTGAGTATATATTCGGAAATATATATATATAATATACAATCTGTTCAAATCTTACACTTATTGGTTGTCCCGTTTTCTCACAGTAGCCAATTTTATCTCATAGCGCACACGCTTCGAGTTTCGCCCTGGTAAGTGTCACGTGATCCTGTGACGTCATTGGTACCAAACGATTAGCCGTGTCGCATTGAGTTGTATAGTATTGTCTATGTAGGATTATCTATGCCGTGTGCTGTTGCTGGGTGAAAACGTTTGCATAAAGAAGGACAAGATAATAACCTAAGTTTCTTTCGTTTCCCTAATCGAGATAATGATATATTAAGATCTGAAGTTTGGTTAGACCGTTACCGAAGAAAATCGCCCCACTCGTCGAGAAAGTGGGAACCTACGAAAGACGCGCGAGTTTGTAGCAAACATTTTCAGTTGACTTCGTGGGAAGTCCATCCTTTGGTTTCATTATCTTTGAATTTGGAGAACAAAAGGCCATGCATATTAAAATCAACAGCGGTACCAACGATATTTGACTATAAAAATGAGAAGTGCATTACCCCGCCGTCTCCAAGCAAGTTGTATTCGCCTATTCGACCGGCATTGAGGAGGAAATTCATACATGAAGTAAGATTGAAATTTATGTTCAATTATCTTAGCACCTCATCGGGTATACGTATGATAATTTGAAGAAAGGTGTATAGTCGTCTTAGATCTTTATATACACCGTGAATGTGTAGCTGTTGAATTAGAAGCATGCGTCTTTACGCGAATCAATGAAGAGTTGACGGCGCTAATAATATGTAGCCGTAATTTTTTTAAAATATTGCTAAGAACGTTCAGCATATAAATTTAAATGAATCCGGTGAAATAAACACTGTGTCTTTGTTCCCAAATTTTAATTTTAATAATTTTAAATTATAAACCCCTTCTGCCACAGTGTTATAAATATGTATTATCAACATATATATATGGATTTGAAAAAAAAAAGAAAAAAGTTTGATGGATATCTATTACAAGGCAAAAAATAATAATATTACTAGCTTTTATATTAATTCAGTAATGTTTTATGGCAAAACAACAACAATAACGCCTCTTAGCTCGTGCAATAAGTAAAACAAGTATAATAGAATAATACACTTTATATTATGGTAATTGCATATGTTTGGTCTGTTTTCGATCTGTATATAAGGAGTTAGTATACATGAGTTAGTATACTTACTAACTGTCTATAACATTTGGCTATATTATTTAAATCATAGTATTTTTCTGTCTTTGTGCGCGACAATTAGAGCTCGCATATCATGTGATATATCCGTCTTGTGCAATACGCGTCTGCCCTCGGCGGTATTACACCGCTCAAGCAATTGCAATAAACAGGAAATATATCATAAAACTAGGTTTCCTAAATGGTGCGTGCTTTTGTGATATACCGACGTATGTACCCTAATTAGGCTGTACTTCAATAGTGCACCGCAGTATTTGATTAGTCTGTATTGATATTTGGGGTGCCCTCTGGTGAATATCAGAACAGATAGAATTTTTTATTTCCCTGTTTTTTATGAAGACTAACATATTACTAGTTAGTTTCTGGAAAAATAATGATGGGTCGGTGATATAACTTTTTCGCAAAATTAATCTTTAGTAATACACTCTCACAGTGTGGTTTTAAATTCTGAATCAGCTGAAAATTGTGTATGGCAACTTATATGTGTGTAGTGTGGTTTGCAGAACAGGTATCGATTTTCCGTCTTTTTTAATGTAATAGTTCATACTTTAGGACGAAAAATTAAGAGTTGTGGTATTTTTATCACCATCTGAACAATTATTACATCCCTTGTCATTACCCCACCCAGTTTACTATAAATTGCATTTTTAAATTTGTGATAAATAAATTTTTCATGATAAAGTAACAGTTAACTTTTTGAGATTTTTTGTCTACAATATATATAAGACCTGAGTTTTAGAATGAAAAAATAAAAATTGGGGGTCGGTGTGCATATAAGAAAGATATTCAATAAAAACTGAGAAAAAATGTGCTTTTTTAGATTTTGACGAGCTCTGACATATAACGGCATAGGTCTGTAACAAATAATAGGAACAATACTTTGTATTGCTGTCTCTGTATATCCTAACACATGTCTTTGTAATAAAGTTTAAATTAAGTGAATATCTTAAACGGTTTTTGAGAAATACCATCTTTTGTACCCCTAATTTCGGGCACAAAATGTGAGGTAAAAAAATAATTCTTAAAAATGTTCATTTTTTTTGGACTAAAATATCCCTATTGGGCATGAGTATGTTACTGTATATAATTATTTTTTCCAGTTTTATTATAATTTTTGAAATATAACAAATGTAAATTTCCGGAAGTGCAAAAATCCAAAACCTCAGCAGTGGTCACCCTTAATGGCGACTTATGGCAAATATATAATACTATAGAAATTATATGCTGTTTCATTTATTATTGTTTTCATTAATTTTTTATCAATTATGGATAATATCTAATAAATATATTTGTTCCATGTCTACTTATCGGCAAAAAAAATCTGACGCTCGTATTTAGACCAGGTCCATTCATTCGGAATATACTACATTTCGCGGTTATTGTGTATGTACCAAGATATTGCAGTGTTGCGGGAAACTTACTGTCAGATTTCGATGAAAACAATGTTTACGTTGTTTTTTGTTTGTTGTTGCTGTCAGTGTATAAAGACACTATTTTGTTAGATTAGTGAATAGTGTAATGAACCGCTGAACGTAACGAATGACATGACACGATAGTCTTTACAAGCTCTCCATTTGCACCGCGTTCGACTTCATCATAAGTTGATGAATCCGATGTATTTTCGTCCTCAGACACGTATTCTGGCTCAAAATCGTAAGGTTGCACATTGTGTAACCGTCTTATCACGGGCATTTCCTCTGACTCGGTATCATGATCGCTTAATTCCCGCATTTTCACACAAAGTATACTGTTTTGCGTTCAGTCCCAATGTAAACAAAAAATAGTTTGTTCCCAATGACGTCACTTCCGGTAATTCGCGCAAGAGTTTTTCCCCTTAGATTTTTTTCGATATTTTAGCAATGCCTGTTCGCCTGTTCGATTTTTATCTTTAAAAACATATTTTTACTGAACATACATCAATGGCATAGTAATAATCGTATTTATAATGATATTTAATACTTAAAAACATATCAAAAGCGGATTTGTTGATTTAGGACCAATTTCTGCTTTAATGAATTCATATAAGATTTGGTTGAATGAGAAGTGAAGTCGTCAGAAGCAAAAGATAACGACGATGACGGCCAGACAACGGACGGAGGACCTGACGAAGAGTGATTCCAAAACATCACAGTGAGCCTTCGGCTCAGGTGATCAAAAACACTGACAGATGACAACGATTTTTGAATTTTGAAGTCCTGATGAGTTTCTTGCATTTGAGATTTACTAAAACATGACAGAGAAGTAACTGATAATAGAGTATATTGTGCTAAAAATACAAAAACTATTAATTGTTAACAAGGGTCTTTTAAGAAAAATCCATCTATACATAGATGTTTTAACATATATATACAAGTGCACATAAACTGCAAAGCTATCCAGCTGGCTTGCGGAACGTCGGTGGTTCTACCCAGGTGCCCGCCCGTGCACTAAAATTGCCCGGAGGGGCACCGGGGGTCTTCCTCCACCAATGGAAGCTGGAAAGTCGCCATATGACCTTAGCTGTTGGTGCGACTATAAAATCCAATTCAATCAATAAACTGCAAAACGGTTATAATTTTTACTACATTATTATACACTCTTAATGGGACGGGCCTCATCCTTTGACAAAAAACTAATAATCTCAATTTCCTTGTGCAAATGTATTTCTAACAGCGATTTACAGTTACCTATAGAAATTCTCTCCCCACCACCCCAAATACAATAGGCTCGAAATGTGTCTTTAAGCCTGATCAGAGATGCCGTGGTGCGATGTCCGTCGTCCGACTGTCCGTAAACTTTTTTGTAGCGACTACTCCTCTGAAACTACTGATTGATTTTCATGAAACTTTACAGAAATGTTGCCCATGAAGTCTAATTCATGTTGTTGTGAAATTCAAGATGGCAGCCAAACCAAAAATAGATTTTTAAAAAACAAGTTTGTAGCGACAACTTCTTGAAAACTCTTAAGTGATATTGATATGGGACTTTTTCATAAATGATCAGCATGACATGATGTTGGTCCTTGTCGAAAATCGTTTTGATTCGACTTTAAACATGGCCGCCAGTGGCCATCTTTGTTTACATAGAGTTATTTAGTAAAAACTTGTAGCGACTACTCCTCTGAAACAACTTGACGGATTTTCATGAAACTTCACTTGAATATTGCTCTTGATGTCTTATTGATCCTAGCAAAACTTTAGGTCGGCCGGAAATTCAAGATGGCCGTCAAATCTAAAAATAGATTTTTTAAAAAAAAGTTTGTAGCGACTACTTCTTTGAACTCTAAGTGATATTGATATGGGACTTTTTCTAAAATGATCAGCATGACATGATTTTGGTCCTTATCGAAAATCGTTTTGATTCGACGTTAAACATATCTGCCAGCGGCCATCTTTGTTTAAATAGAGTTATTTAGTAAAAACTTTTAGCGACTACTCCTCTGAAACTACTCGACGGATTTTCATGAAACTTGACAGGAATGTTGCTCTTGATGTCTAAATGAGCCTAGCAACAGTTCAGGTTGGTCGGAAATTCAAGATGGCCACCACAGCTAAAAATCGATTTTCAAAAAACAAGTTTGTAGTGAGTACTTATTGAAAACTATGAGTTATATTGATATGGGACTTTTTCTAAAATGATCAGTATGGAATGGTGTTGATCCTTGTCAAAAATTATTTTGATACGACGTTAAACATGGCTGCCAGCGGCCATCTTTGTTTACATAGAGTTTTATAATGAAAACTTGTAGCGATTACTCCTCTGAAACTACTTGACGGATTTTCATGAAACTTCACAGGAATGTTGCTTTTGATTTCTAATTGATCCTAGCAAAATTTCAGGTTGGCCGGCAATTCAAGATGGCCACCACAGCTAAAAATAGATTTTAAAAAACAAATTTGTAGCAACTACTTCTTGAAAACTATAAGTGATATTGATATGGGACTTTTTCTAAAATGATCAGTGTGACATGATGTTGGTCCTTGTTGACAATTATTTTGATTCAACATTAAACATGGCTGCCAGTGGCCATCTTTGTTTTCATAAATGTAGAGTTATATAGTAAAAACTTGTAGCGACTACTCCTCTGAAAATACTTGACAGATTTTCATGAAACTTCACAAAAATGCTGATCTAGCTATTAAACCTAACAATAGAGCTTCAAGGTCATTGACCTTTTGTTGGTTTATATCACATTGTTGATCTATTTGTTACTTTTTTCAATCATTGCCATGTTAAAATTGTGATTTTTGGTGTTATTTTGCTTATATGGAAATGAGTGTATGAATACAATATAATATATAATATTTAATCCTTTTTTTATTTATTTTTTCTTCGTATATATATATATATATGTGGAAAAAAATCAGAAAAGTATTAAAACGATATTTGGATGATGTTTATGTGAGTTTTGGTTATCTCAAACATATTATATATATTTTTAGGTGGAGGGGGAGGTGGGGTTTGTAGAGTGGGGTGGGGCATGGGATGGCATAGTAGAAGGGGATGGTGGGGGTAGTAGTGACCAAATTGCACGCCGAATACATGTGTGACAACATGGTATTTAAATTTTAATTCATACACAACTCAATGCAAATGTCAGTGGGCGTGTTACACATTTAATAATGCTTTTTTTCAACATACGAGGGTGCTTCAAAAAGTTCTGTCACTAGGCATATATCCTTTGAACTGGATATAACACTGAGATAAAGTAATGTATTTATAGTACTACTGGGTTCGCTGTCTTAAATTCAAAAACAAAAATGAAAAATTTCAGATTATTTATACCCCTGAATTACCTCCCCCTACCACACCTTTTGGATACTGGCATCTCTGAAAAGTCCTGGTTACAAAACGTTGTAAAAATTATTTGAATAGGTCTATGCTTTTAAATTTTCTTGTACGCCATCTGTTGTTATTCACCCATAATCCCTGAAAATGATTATCTAGAATTCGGAAAGGTCTTGCTGCAAACCAGATATGAGTGAATGCATATCCCTTAATTTTAGCAGAAATAACACTGCTTTTCTTAATTTTGTTTACGGAAATGTTATAATATCTTTTAAATGTCGTAATTATTCTCATAGTATTAATATGTTTTCATATTTGTTTACAAATCATAGTCCTTCAGTGTTTAAATTTCATATTCAACACATTATTGTAGAATTTTGTACAATGTTTAGAGAAAATATTGATCATCCAAAAACGCTATTTCAGAAGATTGCCCTTCCATTTAAGGTCCATTTATCATTAAATTAATTTTACACGTTAGCTTAAAATGTTAATTTCTAAGACAATGCCTTTTCATCTACCATGCTTAAATTCTGAATCTTATAATGCACAGATATAACTGGTAATGTACGAGAAATTTCAAAGGTATTCGACAAGTACTTAAAGAAAAACAGGCATTTAAAAAAGTAACAGTTAACAAACCTGAAAAAACTCAGGACGAAAATGCCTCAGTGTGTATAAGTGATGTGTATTAAATGTTCCATAACTTTCGTCACACAAAAGATACAGCATTTATTTTACCATCAATGGAATGGTATTGAAACTCTCGTTCATTTGGTATCAAACAACAACACTCACAACGAGCACATAATTGTTAAAACGCGTTAGTGACAGAACTTTTTGAATGACCCTCGTATCTTGCATTTGTGTATAATTATTATTATACTGTTTACAAAATCTTGCTTCATTTAAATTATGGTCATATTCTAGAACTGTCAGGCCATCCACCTATCTAGGTCTATATGGTCAAGTATTCGGTTGCAAGTCTAGTGATGTCATGTCAAGCTCAATTCCAGCCTCATAATTATAGGTTTTCATTGAATGCACATTTTTCCAATATACATGTAGATATAGGTTTTCTTGTTATAATACATTGATTTTGTTTGTGACTTTCAGGTTTCCTGTATTTCTGGGGTATAGTTTTCTTTGCAACCACAACCCTGGTGTGGATATTCAAGCCAGAGCACGCTGACCCAGAAGTGGACCCTGAACAAGGGATATTGGAAACATATAAGCAGCTGTACAGGGTTATACGTCTGCCGTCTGTAGTCTCATACTGTATCATACTTCTCACGTCAAAGGTTTGTACCTGACCATTCATTCCTAACCTGTTACGAATACTCGACCATTCAGCAAGCATGTCATAGAACTGAAGGAAACAGGCAAATAATAAGAAAATTATGGATTATAAGAATCTTTCATGGGTATCCGGTGAAGATATGAAATTCCAACCCGAGGTATAAGTGTTTTTATCGGAACTGAGGCTTATACCGAGGGTTGGAATTCCCTATCTAAGCCGAATACCCATGATAGATTCTTTTTCTTGCATATCAGAGACATGTTGTGTGTTGACTCCGCCAGCTACTAACGTTTTGCATGTTTTCCTGCATGCCGGATGTTGGCGCGCGTGAATTTTATCTCGACCCTAGGGTGAGATGGAAATATCTAGCCTCGGTAAAATGACGGATATCCTTGTCCGGTATGCAAGAAAACTTTGTATCATTCCACTTAGTACATGTAAGTTGACCCCTAATGGTTGATGAGCCGTAAAATCTCAGTTCCTTCTTTCGAAGAATTTAAGTAACCATCATGAGTATCCACGTGAAATAGGGAAATCACACCCGACGAAGGGTCAGAATTGCAACTAGGGACGAGACCCTGCCGTCTGCCTGTTGCAATTCTGATCCCGAGGGTGAGATTGCCCGAGGGTGAGATTTTCCTATCTCACATGGAGACATTCATTTTTCTCCCATTATGCGCTTAATACAGGCATACTTCAATGACTGCATTTGATTCAACGCTAGAATAAGGTGACGCCATGACGTTTCATGTAAGAGTCACATGTCATGTACGACCATGGGGGTAATACCCTCTCTCACATGACTACAAATGGGAGAACAAGGCTATTCCATTTAAAATATATCAGATTTCACAGGGGATTACAGGATGTTTTAGGTTATTTGATTGTCCGTGGCCTGATATAGTAAAAAAGGATAAATCAGCAATATATTTTTATTTTTTTTGAAAAATAAAATAATCACCACTCTTTATCGACAATTCTTTTAAATAATCGACATTAAGATAAAATAATCGCAAATGTCGGTAATGTCTGCTGACAGAGTGAGCGCTGTATCTGGAGAGAGAAGGCAGAAATGCCACTTTTTTACCCCCCGCACTGCAACATATTCTTTTATTATAAAATACCCCACTAAAAATGCTTTTGCCCTACTACCAATATATTAAAAATTAAATGTGCATTTCCTCCATCACCCACCCACCTACCCCAGGTATATTTAAATGGAATAACCCTTACCCGTGGTGGAATCGTAAATAATTTTGAATGAGATGTAAAAACAATTATTGTTATATAAAGTTTTTGCAACTTTAAGTGCTAAGACACAACAGTATTATTGCTACCGTACTTTGCTATCTTGCTATATTACCAGTTAAATCTCTTTCCACTTTTATGGACTGCTAGATTATCATAATGTAAGATACATTAGTAGCGAAACATTTTCAAAAAAAACAACTAATAGACAACACAACACATTCAAGATACATACAAAGTCGATATTATCAACCCGAGAATATAATGTCGACCGAGGCAATAGCCAAGGTTGACATTATCATTTCGAGGGTTGATAATATCCACTGGCACCTTCAAGAGGATGTGATATTTATTTTATTATACCGAACAAATACTCCTATGGGAAATCGCATTAATAAGACAGGTCTTTTTGAACATATTTATCATAGTCAAAACATATGATAATAATAATCTGTTAGAACTGAGCTTTTCAAAAAGCTATCGGGATGATATTTTGCGCTATCACCCACTATGGCAGGTTGAGGGCGATAGCAAAATTATATCAACAGGGCTTCCACTAAGGTTCAAATTAAGGAAGTTCGAAATTCCTGTGTATCAAATTTGGAAGTTCATGGGGAAAATTTAGGAAGTTCCAGTGTTTGGGCATGGCATTCATACTCAGTCCTTGAGTCAGTGATTCTGCGTGGTGGTGAGGGAAACAACACATCTAAATTGTTAAAAAGAAAAAAAGGATATTTATAATCATCTATATGTTTATAAAACAAAATATTTGATGACATCATTATATAAACGGTTTTAAACTAAAAATACTTAATTTGCCTTTGCGTGCCATACCCCACCCACAAGTTTTATACAGTGAATTACATTTTGCAAACAGTTTTCCATTTATCAGTCCAGAAAAGCTTTTAAATTGGCATACATTAATGAAAGGTATGTAAAACTGTCAAGTGTAGGAATAAATGTAACAGATTCTTTAATTTATTATCAAAGCAATCGATTGTTTTTGCCAGTGATACAGATTCTTTAATTTATTATCAAAGCAATCGATTGTTTTTGCCAGTGATAATTTCACTTCCGTGTTTAGTCTCCATTCGCGAAGAGTTCTTTCCCCTAGGTTAGAGATTATTAAATAGTGTTTGTCTATCAGTACTTCGTTTCTATTTGTAACTTTGATAAATACATAGAAAAATGACACAAAGATATAAAAGAAATAGCCTAAAAAGTATAATCTGTTTGTGTAAGGAGATTCAACTTTGTGGTTAATGAATATAAATTAAGCAATTTGGCATCGAGATTATACTGCTACTTTCATTTTGTGAAATGCGCAGCTTGGCCAATTATCTAATTAACTCTCTCTCCTCTCACCAGCCATGCGTGTGACCCTTGATAAAAACTGGACAAAACCGGTTTTACCGGTCAATTACAGGCTCCACTGAGTTTTAATTGCTTTACAACTTGTTACGTCGGCAGTCTCAAATGAAATTAGATTAGATGGGCGGGGCTATAATCGGTAATTTACAGATTATGGGACGTCCGTAGTAAAGAATCGAAGCGTACTTTGAAGTTTTTGGAAGTATGCCCATTAACGGAAGCCCTGTATCAACCCGGCAGGGTATGGGGATTTTACATGGAGTGTTTACAGTGAGGCATAATAATTATATATATACCTCGTCGTCAGTAGGTTTTAGAAATGGTGTACAGATGTTGTAACATTTGGCTGTTGTTGGTGGGATGTCTACTTCAACTCAAGATTAACTGCACCATTTTGTATAAATGTGTTATCTATTTATTCTCTAGGTAGCATTTTCAGCGGCAGATTCCTTGTCGGGCCTGAAGCTGATAGAGGCGGGCATGCCCAAGACAACCCTGGCCATGTTTGCTGTACCCATGGTTCCCATACAAATCTTTCTACCTTTAATCATCAGTAGATTTACTTCAGGGCCCAGACCCATGGATGTGTTCCTTAAATCGTATCCACCCAGGTATTGTATTAGAATGTAAACAGTTTAATTAAAACATGTCAGCCAATAAAACTACACACTATTTATAACATGATCTGTTATATAAATGATAGGTCAGTAGTTTTGACTATATGCCCACCTTGCTGGTCATAAGTACCCCGTACCCCGTGCGGGTACTTGATGACATAATTTTTATATTGTAATCGAACATGACATCAATATCGTGACGTCATCTGACAGTTGTGACGCTGTTTTGGAAACATAAAAAAAAAAAAAATGCAAAACAATAATGGTGGAAAATGGAAAATATTCTCAGATACCGATGTATTCAAATATTTCAGGTAATGTCTCGATTGGAGCGAATACATTTGTATTTATCAATTTAACTTCTCGTTTTGTTTGTTTATTTTGTGAAAGAAGTTTTGATATGGTTTATTCCGCGTGAAAAACTCTCGCGTACAAAAATAATGGAGCAGTATGAAAGTATACAGTAATCATGTAATTATCACTAATGTGTATATAGTTTATATACCTAATTAAGTCAGTTGCATATTCTGTAGCATATATGTAGGTGATCATGTAATAATTTAAAAGCAGGTATTAAATGGCTTGCCGATCAGTAATAAAACTATTTGCCCTTGGTGCATAGAAGAATCATGTGAGCTATTGCCCTCGGCCTTTAAACTTTATTCAACATAGTTTGCGAAGTTTTATTCTATTTTGATTGGATTCCATTATTTCTTAAGTCATGAGGCTTCTGATTGGATTCCATTATTTCTTAAGTCATGAGGCTTCTGAATATTTCGTCAACTGTTTCATTTTACATTTTAATAAGAACACTCTTCCCTTAAATTGGAAAAACATGTAAACTTTATTTATTTGTATTCTTTATTTCTCTTTGCAGAATCCTGATGGGCCTACTGTATGCACTTATCGTGTATTTATCCCATAATGTACAGGAAACCCCGGGGCATTTCCCCACGTATTTCTACCTGCTCATCCTGGGTAGCTATGCCTTACATCAGGTCAGTTAAATTCCTAGTCTTGACGTCTCGCACCACAATTGATTTTCCATAGGGTCCCATTGTAATGTTTTTGGTTTAAACTTATTTTATTTCCAATATGTATACTTGTACATAATACAAAATGTGAAAAAGGATTGGAACAAAAGCAGTTGCTTACAGAGTTCCTTTCCTATTGATTTTGTTTTGGAATAGAGATAAACACAATTTAATACAGCATGTCTTTAGGCTTAAATTCTTCATTGATCCAGTATTTGCGATTTAAAACAAAATTAACAAATATTTACCAGGTTGAACATTTTTAAATCAAAATTGAGTGTAATAATATGATAAAAATACAAGCCCGTGGTGATTAGACTAGATTGGTATCAGTCTATAAATTAGACTATAAATAATAAATTTAGACAAATTAAAAAATAAAATAATGCTCTGCATAAAAATTATTTTATTTGAAGCTCTGTTTCTCTCCATGGCTGAATTTATGTTGAGATAAGACTATACAAGTTATAAGTGGACATATTTGCCTCTTTCAGTGCTAAGGAAATTCTATAATGATAGGTTATAGTTAAAATGTTAGGACTAATGCCAATCTATGATTAGACCCATGATGTCTAAAATGAAACTGAATAAGCTAGAAATCTTATATCAACATGAATTTTTTGTGATCTCTTCCTAAACTGCTGTAGATTCAGCATCTGGTGAAGACAAATCAATGTATTCAATCGAAAGTCGTAAACAAATCAGAAAAGAGGAACTATGTTTTGTGCCTGCCTCCTGTGCAGGACACGAGTACTCAAGGGCAGATATTTAGTGTTGCGAGTCCTTGACAGTTGACTCACGAAGCTGTATGTCTCTTGCTATTTTAGTAGTACAAACTGTGAGCAGAACATGTGGTTCCAATTTTATTTGACTCTATGGCATTTTTGAATACAGTATATCAAATAACGTTGCTTCAATTTTAGAAGTTATTACGTAATAATAATATCATTGGTTTGTAGCCTCATCTGAAGGACTGATGAAGTTTGAAATGCACCAATCTAACTTAGGGCAGGGATAATCTAGTTTCAGGCCTTTATCAACAACTTCCAAATTGTATAAAACATGTTAGCTTGAAATAAATTGAAAATTAGTATTCAAAGTTCATGCAGATACCAAGATATAAAGCACTTGTAACTCCTTATTTTTTGAAATTCTGAAACTTGTTAAAAAACAAACAGACTTTATATATTAGTTTTAAAGGCTTATCAATTCATCATTTTTGTATATTTGCAGGTGTTTGTATACAGCATGTTTGTATCCCAGATGGCCTTCAATGCTAAAATCAGTGATCCTGTTATTGGTGGTACCTACATGACCCTTCTAAATACAGTGGCCAACCTCGGTAAGTGAATGACACAATCCAAGTTTCCAGCCAATGTTCTCATCTTCTCGTATTCCTCCCATCGGATGTTGCTTGTCCATTTATACGTTAACCCTTAACCCGCTAAGCATGACTATAATAGCCTTTGCATCCATTGTAAACCCAGATCAGTCTGCGAGTTACTCTTATTATTATTATTATTAGTCTTAATTTAAAGAAAGAAGAGTCCATTATGTATATGTAGCAGTTAAAGGTTAAAACTTTTACACGGGTTAAATCTGCCTTCAACAGTATTGAGACAATATTAATCCTGCCTTCTTCATTCAATTGGGGAATATTATGTAAATATCACATCCTCTTGAGGGTGCCAGTGGATATGATCAACCTGAGAATGTAATGTCATTTCAAGGGTTGATAATATCCACTGGCACCCTCAAGAGGATGTGATATTTATTTTATTATATACTCCTAATATACTAATTTACTCGATAATAAAGAAAAACAATTATTTTGTTGTTGAAAAATCTATGTTTAGAACTGAGCTTTTCAAAAAGCTAGCGGGATGATATTAGTCACCCGCAAGGACGCGTTGAGGGTGATAGCGCGAAATATAAACCCGGTAGGGTATGGGAATTTTACATGGAGTGTTAACAGTGAGGTAAATAAAACCCGTTTTCACGATGATCATCCTCTTTTCCATCCCAGGTGGCAACTGGCCGTCCACTGTGGCATTGTGGGTGGTAGACAGCTTCACTTGGAAGTCATGTGATGGAGCAGAGAACCAGTCCTGCTACACACCAGATGCCATACATGTAAGTTACCAAACATTCCTTCACAACTTGGATTTGAAGTGTCTCAGTTTTAAGACGGTGCTGGTCTAAAATTATGTACCTTTTTAGAAACTTAAAAAACAATGTAGGAAAATGGTTAGCTACAGGTTTGCCCTGAAGTTTATTTTTAGTAAAATTTCCAATTTAAACACCTGTTATCTTTTTGTTGTTGTTAAAACAAAGTTTAAAGGGGAGATTAAATATATTATATAGTTTTATTGTGTCACCAGCGTAGCATGGCAGTCACTTAGGGATCATTTTATCCGTTGTCCGGCCTTCGTCGTCCATCCGTCACACTTTAACCTGCAACCCAAGTTACCTTGGACGTAACTTGAAAAATATTTGACCTACATTCACACACATCATCATCTTACCTCAAAGAATGTCGTTACATACATCCAATAACTCTGACTTTCATTTTGGCAGAGTTATTCCCCTTTTCATAAACCTTTACCCTGCAGTATAACCAAGTTCATAACTGGCTGGAATAAGCACGCGGCAGGCGACACATATGTTCCGTGGAACACTTTCTAGTCGATTTATAGAAATAAGAAAATAAATGTCAAATCAATGTATCTACTCATTTTATGGTGTTTAGTGCACCCTAGAACCTGGTTTAAACCCCCAGTCGTCTTTTTGGCCACTGACCGTTCCAAGGCAGAAGCCCTATTGTCAACCCTTTTGTGTTTGTGATGTCGTTTACATTTTTTATTACTTTTGCCTTCTCATTTGTTTTTGTGTTTTGTGGTTGACTGTCGTCATTGAATGCTACTTACCCTGTCCGATATGTATATATTTCTTTTAGATTTATCTACATCTAAAATGCTTATAAAGACTTCATTCTAATAATACATGCACAATGTAAAAGATAAAAATAAAAGGTTACATTTACACAAATATCAATAAAACAATGTCTTGTTCTAGGTGAAACATGGATCTCATATTAAGTACTTTGATTAAATACTTGTACAGTTGAAAGACATAATATATGGCATTAATTTTGGACATACACACTTTTTGCGACAAGCTTTACACATCTTCGAAGGTCCCAGTCTCCCATTAACCTTGGCCCTGAAATTTAAGGCGAAACAAACTTAAATCAACACTTAAGAAATGTTGATATACATGTAGTTGAAAAAGTGCTCAGAATATTTAGCACACACCTTTTCAGTAACTAATTGTACACACATAAGAATGCCCCCTGCCTGCCATTGATATTGCTTGTAATATTTTAGCCCAAAACAGTCATCCCTCAGTCCAATTGCCTCGCAGCGGGGAATATCCATATCATTTACTGAAATTGTTTTCATAGCCCCGTGTTTTTCCCGGGGGCCCCGTTTGGTCACGAGGCAAAGAACAGGGCCACTGCAGATCCCTTTGGAGGGGTAGGCAGAGGGGTAGAATCCCCCCAAATTCATGTTCATTTTATCATTTTTTGTTCATGTTCATTAGAGGGCTTCATCATGATCCCTGCATTGTTTCAGGTGCCATCTCACTACCATCAAAAGAGCAGTGGCAGAAAAAACAATAAACGTGGCTCCAGCATAAATGGAGTTTCTACGATAGAATTTGCAGCAACTCTGCAGTTCAGGGTGAGAAGGTTCTAAGCCCATTTTCCATATTTTATCTCGATGTACATGGAGGATGAGCCTGGCATGTTCATGCCTGTTAGGCGCCATATAACCTTTCATGTGTTGGTGCGCCTTAAAACCCAATTCAATTCAGTTCAATTCATAGTTTGATCATAGTGTTATTCCGGATTTCTAAACTATCATTGGATGTGCTGTAAAATAACAGCTTAATTAAACTGATTTTTATTTTCAGGAATGTAAAGAATCTGGAGGCTCATGTGTGACAACCCTGGATGGATATTATATAGAATCCTTGTTTTGCATCGTGATAGGCTTCATATGGTTCATATGGCGCAAACAACGGGTACGGCAGCTGGACGCTCTAGATTTAAATGAATGGAAGTGCTCTTAGTCTAAATATTCAATATTTGAAGAATTACTTAATTTTTATAGCATTCTGCAAAGTGTGATCTTCATGGATTCCATACCTAAAGGAAGCAGCAGGGTATACCAATTCATGATGCAATATTTGAAGGATAGTTACATAAGTGGCATAGAAGCAAGTGTAACAGTTGGCAGCTCATAACTTTAAAAAAAAAAGAAGAGTGCTTTATGTCTTAGTTATCTACATAATTCCATACTTCTGGAGCAGGGAAGTGTACTATTATGTGATTTATTTATATTACTTAGGCTGGAAAAAAATCATGTTCATCATGGCAGGTATATATTGACAGTTTAAGAAATTAAATGAAATTCTAACGCACTTGACGAAAAGCTTACATAGTACATAACCCGTCAAAAATCCAGTCATCTGATGTTAAACCAAAGGCTAGTTGAAATTAAAATCTAACATGGTTTATTAAAATACTCAATGTTAATTGGTTATTGGGGAGGTCTTAAAAAAGATATGCAATATCTCTGACCATGATGTCATGTATGTCAACAGTTGACGGCATTTTAAACCCAAAAAAACACGTTAACCGTTGATACGTCGTTTTAAACGTCAGATGCAAAACAAGAATGCAATGAAATGCATTATTTTAAGCGACGCTGCATTCCAACATCACATTTATGTAGGATGAAGCTGTTTATTCTTCTCGTTTGATGTTGAGAGACAGGCATTAAATTTAAGTTGTGGAAATTTGTTTATATTCTGTGCAATCTCGACAAAATGTGTATCATGATACATAAAACTTCATGTCAGATAAGAAATAAAATATTTCCAGCGGGTTTATATTGTGCAAGATCAAAACTTGGTGTTTCGATCGAAACCACGGGCCTGTGGCCCATGGATCGAAGAACTTAAAGTCCCTCACACCAGGTAATTATCTGGGACAATATAAACCCGTGGAAATAAATTATTTCTTAAATAATTCATAATTCGTATCATAAATCTTATATGAAATGGTGACTCCTTTAAGATCCTATATATTACAGTATTTTATAGTAAAATCAGGAATTGTCGATTCTTACGGATGGCGGGAGGTGTACAGTACTGGTTCTACCCAGGAAAAGTGGGTGGTCTGCCTCCACCACAAAAAAACGACCATCATTTTATTTATTTTTTCCCTCCTCCTACGGCACTTTTCTGTCTGAATGGTTCGTAAAATGAACAATCACAAAATAAAGGCCTGATTAAAAATTAATTCAAATTGAATTGAAGCACAAAATCGAGAGTTTATGGTGGCTATTAGTTTGTATTGCATCATGTACCCGATTACTGACTGTTGTTATCATTATGCTACCATTGTAAGAGGTACCGCCCGTGTAAGAGGTACCGCCCGTGTAAGAGATACCGCCCGTGTACTGTTTTCTTAATGATTGTACTCGAAAGTTTGGTACTATAAATGTCGTGCTGAATTGTCAGTGCAAACATGAGTATCACACAGCTTGACCAATAAGTAATGGTTGTGTCTTTTATACATACTTTCATATCATTTCCATAACATGAGGTTTATGCTACAGAGATCACTGCCAAATGAAGCATTTTTCAGTTTAATTGCCATGCCTTTATTGCAACCATTTTCTTTAAATACAATATTTAAATTAAAAACCAACAACAATATAAATTCTAAAATGTAATGGCTACCATTTTCAAAAATTGACAAACTTTTCTCTCTTGTGTTGTGAGCATGCAAACATTTTAATTTAATTATCCCACGCAAAACAGGGCATGGCCAAGTAAAGACATCAAGGTTTGTATTTTAATTCTTTTTTTTTTTTTTTGTTTGCAGCTTATATTCCAGTCAAAACATTGCCTCACTATTGGCCGACAATTTTTATTTAATAAAAAAAATAAGGTGGGTTAGGAAATATTATTGATGACTACGGTACATCTTTTTGTACAGTATTAAAGCCACTCACTTCTTAGTTCAATAATATGAACTAATTTATATTCAAATTTTAATCTCAAATAGTAGGGAATAGTTTCATTATATGCGAAAGCATGGTCTTTGCACTGTTCTAGTGTGCAAGACATTCTATATTCAAGTACATGTATTTGGTTCACAAATAGGGGGAAAATTGTGCTGCAAGTATTATAATCATAATGTTAACCTCATTTGTTGCAAAACACGTTCTTTACATGGTTTGGCAGATATTTAACTGAGTATTTTAGCATGGTTTTTGAGAGGCATATAATACAAAACTATAATACATAGTATTTATTAAATATGGTAATACAATGAATTTGATACTGTATAGTTTCTTTAAATGCCTTTGGATGAAATCTAATTCAATTCAGCTGTTGAATAGTTGTCAAATAAAAATGGCTGCTGTAACTGAGTTAAACAATCGGTTATGGACTATTTTAATTTTTTTTTAATAAATCTTTATTTTATGTTTCTTGTTAATTTGTGATTTATATTTCGAACAATGTAAATTCGTATATTAAAGTCTTTTTCTAAAATATATGTTTGTCTTGTTTTCGCACCAGCATTTTATATCATCATAATGTTACCATAATAATACTTGTAATCATACACCTAAATTTTAAATTCAATTAAGACTCGTCCAGTGTGGTTACCGGCTGTAGACTAGGACCACTGCAAATTCTGTTAAGAGGCAGAGGGGTAGGACCCCAGCCCACCTTCATGTTCATTTTGTCCGTTTTTGACATGCCCATTAATGTCTTCATTATGAACATGTACAGATCAACATAGGAACGTGACTCCATCATAAATGGAGTATGTCTACTATTGAATTTGCAGCAACTCTGCAGTTTGAGAGGTTCAACAACCATTCTCCATATTTTATCTTGATATGGAGGATGAGCCTAACATGTTCCTTCCTGATGGCTCCATATAACCTTTCTTGTGTATTGCTATGTATAACCCAATTCAGTTAAAACCTTTCGTACCATGCAGCGTCTCCGCGGCCGAATGGTTAACGATGTGTTGTAAACCTTCGCCTCTCACCGCTGCGGGTTCGAATACCACTGTCAGCTCGACTTGTAAGGAAGTGTCGATTCTTACGGATGGCGGGAGGTATACAGTACTGGTTCTACCCAGGAAGAGTGGGTGGTCTGCCTCCACCACAAAAATTCGGCCGTCATATATAACCTTACATGTGTTGAAAATGACGTAAAACACCATACAAACAAACAATTGTACCATGCAGTAAACTTAGTAGAAATCAGTTATATACATTTCAGGAATGAGTATCAAATCTGGTTTTTGATATGCACGTTTGAAAAACATGTATTAATGATACAGAGTTGTCCGTCTATCCGTAAACAATCATGCATTTCACATCAAAAGCACTTCTGCACTATTTATTCTATAATACTACAGAGAAAATACTCTCGTTCTCTATATCAACATGAATGAAGTAGAGTTGTTTCCCTTTGATTAACCACACAAGTGGTGAAAAATATAGTGCAACAAAATTTCAACCAACATAAAAGAGTCATAGTTTGGTGAAGAATCAACCTAGAGTTATAGTTCTTGCACTCTGCATGCCGTTCAGCTGTCCTCTTCACCTGCATAACGTTTCATGCAGTTACTAGTACCTTCACTTGTTTGAAAGATATGCTTTGAACAAGAAATGTTTGACCAAGGGACATAATGTGGTTATAAAAAATCAATCCACCTATAAAATTATGGTTTGTGAGCTCTCTCTACCAGGTGTGTTCTTCACTTATGTAAAGATTTCCTTTCCATTTTCAAAGGTATGTTTGGGACAAGAAAAGCAGAACGGACACATACATACTTGTGTGTTTTCTTGTCTTTTTAGGCACTCTCCCGAAAAAGTCACATAACCCAAACACACAGGTGTGCTTTTTCGAAGAAAAAATAGAGCTATTGTCATCATTTGATCGTTGTAATCTGCATCGTCATCTGCGTCGTCGTCTGCGTCCGGGTTAAAGTTTGTATGTAAGCTTGAATCTCCGAAATTACGTAATGGATTGAAACTTCAAGCATGTATTCAGCATCATTAGACAACAGCATACAGCCAGGTTATGTAATGCATGCTTTTATTTTAACAACATCATGGCCCCTTTTATACTTACATAATTTGGTTAACAAGTGCAATAATTCTGTTCTGCAATTAAGCAAAATTACGCCTTTCAACATAATTTCGTAATTAATAAACAAGGCCTTGAATGTCGAGCATCTGCACTGACAGGCGGTGCTTCTTGTTTCTATATGCTATTATTTCCCTAACCTTTCAACACTAGACACACAACTATAATGTAATATGTATGAAAAGACAGACAGACGAAACAGCAGCTATATGCACCATCGGCGAGCACAAAAACTACGTCCCCTTTGATCTTACGGAGGGATTTTGCATCGTATTCAACGAAGTAGGTATATAGTCGTACTGGATTGGAATGAAAACTATCTAGTTATACTGGAGTGGAAAAAAGAACAACTGTATAAAACAGATTGGACATTTCTTGTATTAAATATAACTGCTGTTAGAAGTTGTTAGCAATATTTGTGTTGTAAAATTAGACAGATATTTATATCACAGATGGAAGGTGGC
Source organism: Cyrtodaria siliqua (assembly GCA_037043455.1). NCBI lineage: Eukaryota > Metazoa > Mollusca > Bivalvia > Adapedonta > Hiatellidae > Cyrtodaria > Cyrtodaria siliqua. The sequence continues at coordinate 61,797 of JAWPHD010010597.1, forward strand.
AGACACACACACAAGAATTCACAAATAATGCACAGGCAAAACATGTCGATACAAAGTTGGATAGTTTGGAATAAATATCAATATTTTCACTGAGAAGTGAGCAAACTGTTCCTGTTGTGGTGAAAATATATATTGCTTATTTAAAACATACTTTACAAAGTGATTTGTTTTTAGTTTTCAGTCAGACATTCCCAACAAGTATATATCCACACAATTACACACAACCCAGTAACAAATTTGTGTTTTGCTGCATAAGATTATATATTTCAATCATGTATATAATTAATATGCAGCAAGATATGAGTAAAAGACAAACTATTGGAAGACTTTCTTCTAGAAAAAATATTGACTAACGGGACTTGCCACCAGAAAATCTCTAAATGAAAATCGATTCACCAACGATTCTTGAGAATATTTTTAGACTTAAGCCTATTGCAAGTATTCAAATTTCAATCACAAGTATTGCTATAAGTTTATAAACGTTCATAACAAGCTGCTATGTATAAATATGATAAATACTAATAAATAGCAGCTTAATACGATTGTTTATCTTCAAAGGTCATGGAAATATTTTTGAACAAAATCTGAGTACTTGAGCTCAAGTCTAAGAAGTCTGAAGAATGGTTGGTGAATTCCAGGCCTGGTATTCCACAAGGTGCCACTATGATTCCTGCCAGCTATTAAACCTTGACAAAAAAAAAAAAAAATCATATCTAGAGGCAAGTCCCTTTAAAGAGGTAGATTGCATATGAACATATTACAATATAGTAATTAAGAAATGTATATAAAACACAGCTTATGATTTGTTGCTTCTTTGAAAAAAGATATACTAGTATACCTTAAGTTCACACATGTATATATATATAGCTCATTAAAAATTCTTTTGGATTTTGATTTATAAAATGTGTATAAATTCAGAGATCGATGCATTTTAATAGTCGTATGTATATTCTGCTTTACCACTTCAGTTATAACTTCTGGTCCATTTGTTTTTGTAGCGAGTATATTCTGAGTACACCTGGGTGAACATCATCCTATGACTGCTGCTTATGTGTACCTCTTTATAGTGTTTGTAATAAACAATTTGTTAATATTTCCATTACTGATGTTGAGCTAAAATTATGGATATGGAAATGAAATGGTGTTTTATGTCCCGTTAACACATCATATTAGTATAAACAACAACCTCAGTAAGAGATGAGACAATTTAATAAATGGTATTAAATTTGATAATTATATTATTTTATTGCAAGAACACGAATAAAGTAGATACCAACATAAACATTTTAGTTGTGTGAAACATTTTGACATCTATTAATTTAAAAATGCATATGCATAAATGTAAATTTATTATTGCATACATGCCAAATTTTCCGGCATCACATCAGGGAGATTGGACTTCCAAATCAGGGAGATTTGATCCAAATCAGGGAGATTTGCAAAAAGCCGTGAAACCATCACATTTGTTCAAATATTGTATATAAATGTTGACAACTGTTACTTTATTTATAATTTTATTTTGTATTTCATTATAGTGATAATGAAGTAGATGAAAACAAATAACAGTATATGCATAAACTATCAATTTCTAATCATTTTGGTCACACACACAATAATGAACATCACATTTTATTGTTTTATATATTACCCTCACCCCCTTACAATGTTACACAACATCTAACAATGTTACACATAGCATTTCTTTGCAATGTCACACAACATTAAGATTATGATTAGTGATTAGCTTTTATTTTTTCATTTGATAATGTTACACAACATCTTATAATTTGACACAACGTATTTCTTCTTTTTCGACGGAGCACATGGTGTTTGTACGAATGACGAAACAAGTTTGAGACAGAACATGCTTAAAATTCAACTATATATGGCCTGACATGCACTGTAGTGCAATTAAAATCAATTAACACTTAAAGACCGAAAACAACTGACGAAACATGGTTAAAATTACCGAATGTCGGCAAAATCCTTCTCAACTTAGAATAATACAACCTGATGCAATCATTATCAACCCCTAGTTAACGCTAATTGTCGGCATCGCACATATATTCTTCAATTAATTATGTACCTACTTCAAATGTTTTCATTACAACGTGTTAATTATCCTAATTTGTTGGTTTGTTTACGAGGCCATCTTTCAATAAATCTCGTCGTTTGCTAGAGATGCTAGAAGCGATTTCATTGGTTGGTTGCATTATCGTAACCCCGCCTTGACCGATTAGACAAGCGACATGTTAGACACGCTTTGAACACATGCTGTGTAGACAATCAACTATACTAGGCAATTGTAACCTTATTGTTAGACATGCTGTGTATTACAAATTGCAGACAATCAACTATACTAGGCAAATAATTGATTTCCGGGAGGTTTTGAGCGGTTTCCGTGGGATCGGGTGATCAAAGGCAAATCCGGGAGACTCCCGGAGAATGCGGGAGATTTGGCATGTATGATATTGAATTTTCTTTTTTTGTGTGTGTAGTACTTTATCCAGGTTGTAACCTTTGCCAAAGTACACATACATTTAAGAGAAAGTCTTTCAAACTTCATTCAGTTTGTCAAGTGATTCAGCAAAGTTAACACACTTGTATATTTAATTTAATATTCCAACAGTTTGTTGTTGAAAATGAATCAATACCCTCTTTCTTTTTTGAAATGTTCAAATCCTTACTGTCTCCTTAAGGTATGTCATGAAATATCTGGAAGTTATTATTATTGATTACAATTGTTTATTGTGTATGTACAGTGATCCCGTCATGCCATTTAGGTTAACCAATAAAATGCAGCAAAATAAATCATGTGATTTAATTTAACCAATGAAATGCAGTAAACTGTATTACGTGATTCAATGTAACCAATGAAATGCAGTAAAATGCATCACATGATTCAATTTAACCAATGAAATGCAGTAAAATCTATCGCGCTGAAATTATAAAAATGTAATCAGAGTACTGAGTTTGATCCCATCAAACAATTAATGTACATTCTTACAAGTTACAACGCCACCCAGTCGTACAAATGGTACCATTGTGAACTTGTGATGCTCTGGCAAGCAAGAATGTTAATGTATACAAGGGAAGCTTTACATTAAACTTTGTATAAAGAGATAAACTTAAGGCAAGACATTTTGCCATGAAAAATAAATTTCATAACACATTAGCAAGCAAGCAAACAAATTATTTTGGAAAAAGGTGCTGTTTTTCAGGTATGGTGTCACAAGAAAAAAATTAAATATATACATAACAGGTTGTATCACAAAATATTACAATATTAATTATTGGGTATGTTACTGACCCCCTACAGAAATATGTGGGGTCAGTCAGATTTATAGGGGGCGAGGCAATAGCCGAGTCCCCCCCTATATATCTGACAGACTCCACATATTTCTAGCCTCACCCCCTATAAACCTGACTGACCCCACATATTTCTGTTGGGAATCAGTAACAAACCCAATAACTGATTTATTGCATTGAGCACCTTATTGAAGGCAATCACCGATATTTAACCCATTTTATTGGAGCATCAACATCATAGAGAAGTTCGCGCAATTTGATGTCATGACGTTGACATCACGACCGGTACAGTTTCAAAACAGTATCAATTTACTTATTATGTTTGTTACTTTGGGTCAGACTTGTAGTCCATATTGTTTTAGTGACCCTCTATGAAATCTACTGACCCACTATAGAATAATAGAGGGTCACCATGTGAACACTCTAATCCAACGAAATTCCTAGGATTTTGTGCGAGGTGCAATAAAAATAAATAAATCGTACAGGTCGTGTACAAATAATATTTAGATTCTCATTCTTATCACAAATGGAAGCATTGTTTTTTCTGTCAAGGCTTTTTTTTTGTACAGCAAAAATGTTTTCAGCCCATATGTGGTTTCCGGGATAGAATACAAGCAATCTCACAAACACACTGTCACATTCAGAGGGGTAGGATCCCCCATTTATATTCATTTTGTCATTTTTTATCATGCTCATTCAAGGTCTTTATCATAACACTGCGTATGCAGACGTGGATCCAGCATCAATGGAATGTCTACTATAGAATTTGCAGCAACTCTGCAGTTCTGCAGGTAAGAAGATTCTAAGGCCCATTCTCCATATTTTACCTGGCATGTTCATTCCTGTTAGACGCCATATAACCTTTCATGTGTTGGTTCACCTTAAAACCCAATTCAATTAAATATAACTCTTTCAGAACAACTGTTTTTAAGAATGAAAGTCTCTCAACACTGTCGACTAAATAATAATTTAACTGTACCTGAACATACCTGAAGAAATATGCCTATGGTGTTTGGCTTTGTTTAGATTTCTCGTCAAAATAAGGTTCCATTTTTATTACTTTTTGCCTAATTTTACATCTATAGTATTGTCAATAGTATCATGTTTTTTCATTAATTGTTATTGACATCCTGCATAAGTTGCAGTATTTATATATAAACACACTATTTCATAGAAGACCCATCATGCCAGGACCTGTGATTAATATTTACATACAATCAGGACATACATATCCATATTTTTTTAATGAATTTTGTTGTTAAAGCTCATTTTATAGACTTTTGAAATGAAAACTATTCATTACTAATTTCAATAGTTGGAACTGAATTCTACCAGTACATATTAACTTTGGGAAGCACAATGTCAGAATGAAAAGACTGGAATGAGAATTTAAGTATTCATTTTAACATACCCAACCCAAATTCATATTTTCTTAGCAAAACCCAAGGCAAACTGGCAAGCTTTAATCATGAGGAAGTTAACAAAGCAATTAAGAGTTAAGAGCTTTTATAGAAAACAATGCTTATGGGGCTGCTTAAATGTTAAAAGGTATTGTAAAAAAACAATGTTTATGTTTAACAGGTAAAATGCTTTTAATTTTTTTAAAATAATTTTTATCAATGTGCTGATATGTTAAAGAATAGCATTTATGTTTAACAAGTATTCATTTAAGAACTGGTTACTGGTAAAAACACATATGTTGTATTCTTATGAATCATTATACAAAAATAAATCATAGCAGATAAAACAAAGAGAAAGAGTAAATGCTATTTTGAACAAAGATGGCAAAATATAACAATTAGAATACATGTGGCCAAAAACATATACAATAATAATAACTACCATTACTTAAGCATATATCACAGTTTAAAGCATCAATGTTATAAAGCATTTGGCCAAACAAAGCTGTTAACTGGTGGTTTATAAAGCCTTAATTCTCAAAAGAGCATATAAAATGTATAACCAATTACACTGCGTATAAGTAACAAGAATGATCACATAAATGTAGGCACACAACATTTACAATCTGGAGACGTGTTATAGGTTAAACATATTTATTTTACATCAATTGTGAAACAAGTTCTTGCAACTTAGATTAATCACTATCGGTGGCTTCCTGGGTAGAACCAGTAAAAGCAATGTGGATTAATTATCTTGCTCAAGGATAAATAACGTGGCTTGGACCACGCACTCCATGTGTTATACATATACAGAAGTGTTATACAAATGTCCATGCATCAACTTAACCATGTGTCTTTTTTTATATTTTTTAAAACCCATTTTTCAATCATCTGTCTGAAAATCATACTTATTTCTGATTTTTACTTTTAATTTCTGAATATATTTTCCATTTTTTTTTTCTAATTCTGTAGTGACATCAAGCCGCAGTACCACGGCCATACCTTAAATAACACCAAGGCCAATCCTGACCACAACAGCTACATGATTTTAATGTTATATCATTTATGTTACCTATAATCAGCCAAAAACAATAAGGCAAATGCCACAGTGCCAGCTTTGGAAAAAAAAAACGAACACAAATATCTAAGGCGACAAACTCGATAGGAATTGTTACCTTCGTTCCAATCTGATAATGCACTGTATCGTAATATATATTCATGTTTAAAACTTCGAAATAAAATATGTTTAAAGCAATTATTAAATTACATTTTGCTTATATTTAAATATAAAGGATAACATGTTGAAAATCTGAAAATATCTTGTCAGATTGATGTCTTGCCCACCAACCCCATTTGCCATAATTTAGTGTTTGCCTTACTTTTTCCTCCAATCAGACAGTGAGGAATTAAAAAAAAATGGCGAACTTATTCATGTAAATTTCTAACGATCACCAATTTTAACCATTTAATCATTAAGTAATCGCTTACTAAATGGCACGCACTTGTTTGGACACAAGGAGGCGGATTTAGTAGCGCGAACATGTTAAGAGTTAGTGTTAGTAGCGCGAACGTGTTAAGAGGCGAGGTTTCGTAAAAGCGCGGGCAAAAAGTAGGGCAAACACTAAGTCAGTTATAGTATAAAAAGTCAAATTTTAACAATTAAGAAACCCCGGTCAGTTGCTGTGCTCCTTCCCTTAGTGTTTCTTAATTGTTAAAATTTCACTTCATAGCCTCTAACTAATACTTAAACCCGACTACACCGCTAAAACATAAAGAGAGAGACTCATGTTGAAACTTTTCAAAAAGCAAATTAAGCTTTACATGACAACACATTTTAGATCACTCTCATCAGCACAAATGTTACCAATAACTACTGTCCTTCTGTCTAACCAATTGAGGACGCTACAGAGAAAAATAAAATGTTAAAATTAACAGTATGAATTAGACATAAAATAAGACAATATATTGAACAAGAATTACATGCAATGAAAATAAAATACTCTACTGTCGTCTTTATTTTCTATTCATCACAGAAATTTGTTTTTAGTTTTTATACAAAATATATAATTTGTTAGTCATGTTAGAAACAAGATTTTTTGACTTTTTTAGAACAATCATGTCATCCGGGATCAGGTTTTTCAATAATTTGTTTATAAAATACGCAGGACCCCATGTTTATCAATCTTATCAAAAGGACAACACACTACTCCCAATACCTTACAGAAAATCCTAGACCCTGCCCCACCCAGCCCACAGTAACGGTGTTAGTTAAGGGCATGTAGTGGATATTAATTAATATATCTCACAGTTACCTTGATTTGTTAGTGATAGGCAGGCACCCTTATACTTTATATATTGTTTGGGGCGCTTGTTTCAGCCAAAGGTGTATCTGAAGTAACTTGAGCAATTTAAATAATACGCACATCAGTTATATATCATTATATTAACACTGGCATTTTTAGTGGTAAATAAAACTACTTTACTTTTGAAAATCGGTTGAAAAATAAATATTTTACAGCCAATATGATTTTTTGATGGGGCTTTTCTTATGTAAATTCCTTGCTGGTGGGACAGCAGAAAATTACGAAATTTCAAATAACTTCAGTAATCCTTCATATTTTGCTATAAAACTTTCAGGGTGTCTTAATTTACTGGTATCCAACACTTTAAAACCATTTTTGGATAACATTTCTAATAAAAAAAGGTATTTTTAAAAATTTTCCTGCAGCAGAATTTTGCATTGAAAATGACCCATCAAAAACAGCTTTCGCACACGAAATTTTTATTTCTCAACTGATTTTGAAAAATAAGGTATTTTTATTACCACTAAAAATGTCTGTTTCACTGATATACAACTTATTTAGGTAGTAGATTAATTTTATCTTAAAAGTCCAAAAAACTTTGGCTGAAACAAGTGCCCCAAACAATAGTTTGTTAAAACCATGATGAAACAGCTAAGAAAATGTTAAAACTTTATTTGCTTTCTGTGGTATGCTTCTTTATTTGGTTGAAGTCAATTATTAAAATTAAATTTTTTATGTGCACTCTATGTGTTTTTTTCTTTACAATATTCCCTATTTATGTGTGCCGTTTAAACTGTCTCTGATAATGCAAGACAACAGATGAAGTCATCACCATGACTCGGCCATGCTGATCAGGCGACACACATATCTTCTTACCCCGAAATCTTCTTACCCCGAACATAAATTATTTTTGATTAGATAGTTAATAATGAGTGATAGACATGATAAAACAAATAATAAAATATTAATATATAAAAAATACTCCGATCAACGGATTAGTAAACATATTAAATGGCTTCCTTACTAACTAGGTCACGTAACAAACATGTACTGTGTATTAATATAGAAATAGCTACCTTTGGATATAGAAGTAATTGCAAAAACAGTTAATATTGCTATTTAATTGAAACAATCAATGATTTTATGGTTGACTCTTTGATGCACTCTTTTGAGATTTTTGTAAAAAATGACTGATTTCTTAAAAGTATAAATTCCCTAGCAAGAATTTGACCCTTGTAATGATCAATAAAGTGAAACACATCTATATTTTTAGTATACAGTTATGCATCTTCTTTTTGTTATGTCATATTTCAATTTTTTTACAACAAATTAGATTCTTCTTCTTCCAATCAAGGAATTGGGTTCATCAATGAACGTAATTGGCTCCGTGGGACCTCGCATGGAGGACAAGCTCAGCTACGTCGTCCCAAAGTTTAAAATCAAGATTAAAACTATTTACCGTCAAACTACTAAATTACCATCAAACATTTTGATTGTTCATATAGAGACAAAGTCTGAGTAACACCTTTTGCACTCTCCTATTAAAAATAATCTCCTTACAAAACAGAACTTATTCTCCAACTTGTGTAACAAACAGTCAACCATAATATCATTTTTTCAACTTGTCAAAAATCATAAAATTCACATTATGTAACATATTAACAATAATGCTTCTGGTATACAGTATAATAATAACAGTATAAACTTACAACATCAGAATAAGTATGTAAAGCTTACTAAACTATAACAATCTCAGATAAAGACAATTCAAAAACCAATTACTTGAAAACAATAAATGGAAATATTAATTCATTAAAATGGTTGATTTCTTTTGTAAACATGCACCAGATAATTAGACCATCTATAAATAGAATGATTGAATGGTGTTTTACGGCACATCGACACATAAACAGGTCATATTGTGCACAAATATAGACCAGTCTAACCTACTGCATACATATATGAATGTAACACAGAGACACTAACATACATAACATCAAATATCCTTTTCATATTATTTGCTATATTCAAATACCTGAAGTCAGGGCTTCTAAAATCGCCGGTTTGTCGGTCCCCAGACCGAATTCTGTTTCTCCGGACCGATTTTCTTTTTAAAATCTCTGTTAAAATCGGTCCCAGATATTTTATCTATCGGTCGTTAAAAAATCTACAATTACCCTATACACTCCTTCTGATATCCTAAAATATGCCTTGCGGCAATATTCTTTGATCCATAACACGATTTTTGTCACTCGCTGTGCGAAAGTAGGTCAATTTAGTCAATTTGGACTAAACCATTACCGATAGTAGGGAGTTTTCCGGAAGAGTCTATAGCGAGGTAGCATATGCCTTTGATGTGTGATCAGTGAAAGTATATCACGCGTTCTGTCGGTGCACTAAAGCGAGTGTTACCGTCTGTAATTTCTTTGATATACCGTTTGTCGTAAGGTGTTAGCCTGTTTGCTTGTGTCGGTTTGTTTTTTTAAGTGGCCAAAGCTGGGACTGAAGTTTGTTTGCGTCATTAAAAAAAATTAAAATACCGAGATGTGTTAATTGTTTGTTTGATTTTTTTTTGCAATAACTTTAAGTATAATATTAATGTCATTAATTAAGGAAAGTGATCAAACCTGACACCGTTTTTTTTTAAATTCGGACCGAAATTGTTTGCGTTAGTCGTAACATTTGCATTTTAAAATTTTAGAAGCCCTGCCTGAAGTCACATATTGAAAGGAATATTTAATATAAATGTTAATGCAAGAAATAATCTCTTCATGACCAAGTTTGTTGTGTCTAATCCTGGAAATGCTATACTTTGTAAGTCCCTAAACCTGAGCAAGTTAAAATCACACTGTTTATGCATGAATATTTACAATCACTTGATATTTTCTGTAGAAAAGAAAAAGCGTCTTATTTTGAATAAACTTGATTTTTCGGAGCCAACTGTGCATGTATCCAGTATGGTAGGCGGAGCTAACTGTGCATGCATCCAGTGTGGTAGGCGGACCTAAATGTGCATGCATCCAGTGTGGTAGGCGGAGCTAAATGTGCATGCATCCAGTGTGGTTACCACACTGGATGCATGCACATTTAGCTCCGTCTACCGGGTAGACGGAGCTAAATGTGCATGCATCCAGTATATCTCAATATGAAATGGCTGAGAATTCACTGACAACATTTATCTTTCTTGCAAATATGTATCAGCTATGTATCATTATATACATCATAATCTGGTGGGTAGGGGGTGCAAGACCTTGTGAACTAGTCCAGTTGGTAGGGGTGAAAAACTTTGTTGACTAGTCTGGTGTTTAGGGGTGGACTAGCCAAGGGGTGTTTATCATTGTAGATGGGTCCAGAGGGTATGGGTGTTAAGTCTAGTGGGTATGGTTGTAAAGCATTGATAGTTGCATGATGAATGTTTTTAGTTCAGTGGGTAGAGTTTTAGACAAGTTAAATTAGACAGATTGATCATGTTTGCTACAGCTCAGTGGTGGGGATGTATGGTCTGTCAGTGGACAGAGACTCATCACAACTCGTGTCATCCTCAGTATATACCTCTAGTGGAATCATGTACTTGGTAGGCGAGACGTGTTCTGGAAGCTTATAATCATATCCACTCTCAATATCTGAAAACTTGGTCGAGTGACTGAACAGCTCAGAATCTTCAGGCAGCTCTGTTATGCTGATATCGTCCCCGAGTTCGACTACATGGGAATCTGAGGATGCGAGAGAGAGATTGTCCATATCTAGAACAAAGGAAGCAGTGCTGGTGCTGGTGTCACTTCCTGTTCTGTTGTGGAGTGGTTTACCGGATGTTGTAATTATGCTTGACTGGTTTCTGTTATCACTTATTGTCTGCCGAGACCCAGGATGTATTGCTAAACTGGATTGTTCACTTTCTTGTTTTAGTTTTCTAATTTTTTTCGTTCTTGGCTTAGCTTTTGGAAGACTTGTATCAAATTCAAACTGTTCATGACTTGAGTTCGTAACCAGATGCATCTCGGATTGTGCACTGATAGTTTTTTTGAAGGAGGCAGTTTTGTTTTGCTTATCACTGGATTGTCGTTGCTCTGATGGTTCTACAGAAATCTCAGGTATAGTCTCTTCAGGGATTAACAGAGATGATTCTTCAATGCGCTTATTTTTCTTCCGGTTTATATCTTGCTCTGCGTTTGTAACAATAATAGTAGGCACTAGCGGTATGGCTTTACCCGGAATTGGTTGCTGAGCTTTTTTCTTTGTTTTTTTCCTTGCCTTATCTTTTTGATTGTCTTTGGAAGCTTTTTGATCTTTAGAATGCGGTATCTCCATCATGGTTTCCATTGGAAGTATTACCGGGGCAGCCCCTTTTTGCCATGGTGAAAGGGTTTCCTCAGTTACGACTGATACAACCTCCTCTAAGGGCATATCATAATAATCCCAGGTGAGCATGTCTGGCCTCGTTTCTGAGTTTTCTGTTGATTTTTTGGAGGACTGTTTAATGTTCTTATATTTCCAATGTTCAACCCCTTTTTCCAGCTTAGAACCCGAGTCAATAGTTATTGTTTCTGGCGCATCATCGTCTAGATCAACCATTTCTATCTCTTCATGTAATTTACTCACAGAATTAGAGCGTGGAGATAAACGATCCTTGACGTTATCCAGGACACGCTTAACTTTACCTTTGCTTTTTTGTTCCATATCGACAGTTCTGAAATTACCCTTTGCAGTTGAGTTATCTGCCATCTTTAATGGCTGACAATCCCCATCTGGACTTTCCAGCTCTCCTGGAAAAGAGACATGAAACTCACTGGAATACCCACTCTCATCCAAGGTCATATTGCCCAGATCTAATTTTGGAACATGCGAAACTGTTCTATAGTCACTCATTTCTATCTCTGTTGATGGAGAGTATGTGTTTACCTGGAGATCTGGGTTACTGGCAGCTTTGTCTGAAGCATTATCAATGTCATCGGGGAGATTGATACGAACATTAGGATTGCTGTAAAACACTTTACTAGCTGCACTGTTTGTTATGCTCAACTCGGATGCACTGTACACCTTCATATTTAAGGGAATGGTGTGGTTCATGCAAGGTATTAGAGGTAGTTTCTCTTTCACAACTTTTTTCACGGCGCTTTTCAGCGACATATTCACCATCCCGATCAAGAAACTTCTGTGAGAGTAGCGCTGAGTAATGCACACTTCAATCTGAAGCTGTTTCTCCCTTATAATGTCATTTGTAATGCCTGAATACTCCAAGGCACGATTAAATTTAAACGAAGCTGGGGTGAACACGTGCTGAACGCCCGGGTCCTTCCGCTTCTTCGAGTGGATGTGACTTTCGGACGAATCGACCTTGATCTCTTCTGTTTTTCGCTTGCTCTCCTTCTTCTTGTCGGGCTGTATAGAACTCTTCACATACACCGTATGGATCATTGACGTGTTGGCTGAAAATAAAACACAACTCTTATTTATATAATAAATACCAGGAGGAGACAGATTTGACACAAAAAAGTTTTTTAACAAGAGAAGTTCTTACACAAGCTGTCCGACACAGAAATCAAACTATATAACCCAGCTTAAGGGCAGAAAGCACAAATATAGAAGTTTTCTAGTTCACCTTCTTACCCGTACCTCAATAAAGATGACAATTTATCTTTTTGTTTTGATTTTCCGTCACAATATTTGCAACAAGATGAAAAAAACATTTTCTTCTTATAATAATGTTTGCTATGTCTGAGTGAATTAACGTGTAGTGACCCAGTTTATTTGCAATAAAATGTGTGTTTCTCAATATTTGTTCGTTATTCTACTATATGTTTAAATACATTATTGGTGCAATACAATCAACGATAAATTAAAAAAACAACACATTTACAATATGAATGTCTTCACTTCATGTTCTAATGATCCATCAACTTACTTCTTGATCTGATAAACTGTAGGAATAGTTGTTAATTACAGATCAATGTGCTAATATAAGCATCATATAAGAAAACTGGTCTTATTCAAGACTTTTTTTCCAACAAATTAATTTAAAATGATTTATATCTGTAGGCTATTAACTGACAAAAATGGCTTTTATAGATTTCAGGAGAATGCTGTTTTTAAACACACTTTTGATGTTTAACAAAGCAATTCTTTTTTTTAACTGAGATATATTTTAAACAAAGAGTCTAACACGAGATGGGTTTTAGAAAAATACACATGAAATGTTCTTTATTATACAAAACAGACAACACATGGTTTAACTGTCTTGATACAATTAATGTAGTTTCACATATATGCTGTATATATACACATGTATAGTAGTGCAAATACTTACAAGGAGGCAAAAGAAGGTCTGTGAGTTGCCAGATTCTGATTTTCAAGGACGACTTAGCCGAGTGGTACTCCACCGACACATGCACATAACCCAGGGCTGAAATAACATACAGATAAGTAGTAGCTATAGTGGACTGCTAGTGTGGTACTCCACCAACATGTGCACTTAACCCAACACTGAAATAACACAGATATATGTAGTAGTAGCTATAGTGGACTGCTAGTGTGGTACTCCACCAACATGTGCACTTAACCCAGGGCTGAAATAACACAGATATATGTAGTAGTAGCTATAGTGGACTGCTAGTGTGGTACCTCCACCAACATGTGCACTTAACCCAACACTGAAATAACACAGATATATGTAGTAGTAGCTATAGTGGACTGCTAGTGTGGTACCTCCACCAACATGTGCACTTAACCCAGGGCTGAAATAACACAGATATATGTAGTAGTAGCTATAGTGGACTGCTAGTGTGGTACCTCCACCAACATGTGCACTTAACCCAGGGCTGAAATAACACAGATATATGTAGTAGTAGCTATAGTGGACTGCTAGTGTGGTACCTCCACCAACATGTGCACTTAACCCAGGGCTGAAATAACACAGATATATGTAGTAGTAGCTATAGTGGACTGCTAGTGTGGTACCTCCACCAACATGTGCACTTAACCCAGGGCTGAAATAACACAGATATATGTAGTAGTAGCTATAGTGGACTGCTAGTGTGGTACTCCACCAACATGTGCACTTAACCCAGGGCTGAAATAACACAGATATATGTAGTGTCTACAGTGGGCTACTGGAGAGGTTCTCCACGGACACGTGCACATACCACAGGGCTATAGATATATGTAGTAGATATAGTGGACTGCTGGAGAGGTTCTCCACGGACACGTGCACATACCACAGGGCTATAGATATATGTAGTAGATATAGTGGACTGCTGGAGAGGTTCTCCACGGACACGTGCACATACCACAGGGCTATAGATATATGTAGTAGATATAGTGGACTGCTGGAGGGGTAATCCACCTACACATACACATAACCCAGGGCTGAAATAACACAGATATATGTAGTAGCGATATTCGACTGCTGGAGTGGTACTCCACTGACACTTGCACATAACCCAGTGCTGAAAAAACACACAGATATATGTAGTAGTATCTATAGTGGACTGCACATGCACATACCCCAGGGCTGGAATAACACACAGATATATGTAGTAGTATCTATAGTGGACTGCACATGCACATAACCCAGGGCTGGAATAACACACAGATATATGTAGTATCTATAGTGGACTGCACATGCACATAACCCAGGGCTGGAATAACACACAGATATATGTAGTATCTATAGTGGACTGCACATGCACATAACCCAGGGCTGGAATAACACACAGATATATGTAGTATCTATAGTGGACTGCACATGCACATAACCCAGGGCTGATATAACACACAGATATATGTAGTATCTATAGTGGACTGCACATGCACATAACCCAGGGCTGATATAACACACAGATATATGTAGTATCTATAGTGGACTGCACATGCACATAGCCCATGGCTGATATAACACACAGATATATGTAGTATCTATAGTGGACTGCACATGCACATAGCCCATGGCTGATATAACACACAGATATATGTAGTATCTATAGTGGACTGCACATGCACATAGCCCATGGCTGATATAACACACAGATATATATAGTATCTATAGTGGACTGCACATGCACATAGCCCATGGCTGATATAACACACAGATATATGTAGTATCTATAGTGGACTGCACATGCACATAGCCCATGGCTGATATAACACACAGATATATGTAGTATCTATAGTGGACTGCACATGCACATAGCCCATGGCTGATATAACACACAGATATATGTAGTATCTATAGTAGACTGCTGGATGGATACTCCACTGACATGTCCATGTAACCTATGTAGTATCTCTATATATTGGACTACTGGAGAGGCATTCCACTGACACATGCACATAGCCCTGAAATAACACAAACACAGTGTACTTGCTGGTATAATTCTTTCATGAATCAATAAATAGAGTATCTTACATGAGAACTCATTCATTACTAAATTTATTAAACGAGTTGGCAAAACGATATAACGCGAGGCTCTTGCCAAGCATTATGTCATGTTTGCTAACGAGTTTAATAAATTCAATAATGAATGAGAACGAATGTTATATTCTATTTATCACATAACTCACATATTGCATTTTACCTGTCGCTTTAACACGCGAAACCGACATACATGTAAACCATGGGAATTGGATGATCCAATCATATAGTCATTATCGATTTTGACAGCACGTACTAGGCTCATTTGCATACTTATATAACTAGTTATATATTGAAAATATAGAATGGTGTTATTCCACTCCCACACCATAAGTTATGTGATATAGTTATGTAAGCAATTTCGAAAAAAAAATCATTATGAGTTCATTCAATATGAATGAATTCATTCCATTAAAAGATACCCAAGGAGGCCTATTTAATAAACATCTATGTTCCAAAATTTGGTTCTTTAAACTCAATTTTGCATCTATGGGTGGGTGTTCAATTTCAAAAGTGCCTTCCATGTGTTTTAACAGAATAGCCCTGAAGCAAAATATGTCAAATATAATAAAACGTTCTATGGAAGCCAACTGAAAAATAAAAATATTTCAAACTGCTAATTTATGGTTTGTTTCATTGTTCTCATCCCATTATTTAGAGTTGTGGATATTTTTACCAAATAGAGGTTCATACCAAATAAAATGTTTAAAAGAAAACTTCTTTAATTATTTTATTTGGTATGAAGCTCTATTGTTTTCTTTTAACTGTTTTATTTGGTAGGAAGCTCTATTGCTTTCTTTTGTTTTATTTGGTATGAAGCTCTATTGTTTTCTTTTAATTGTTTTATTACGTATGAAGCTCTATTGGTAACAATATCCACAACTCTAAATAATGGGATGAGAATATTTAACAAATCGCATTTCAGTTTGATGTATTGTGATAAGCACCATATTATGAGCTAAGTATATATATAATTATAGGTTATTAGATTCACATATTGTCGTAACATCGTAGGAATTTTTCACAATGAAACAAAACTGCTATAAAGTTTACATCACATGACAAACTTCCTGTGACATGAACTGCGAAATGCACCATATCCCTAACGAGTATGCAAAATAGTAGTTCCATTACAATGATTTTACAACACATCAAAAATGGCGAATATTTATGTTTCCTGTTATATTGAAAGTAAACGGAGCTTGTAAATGTGTATGCAATAAATCTTGATAGTCTGGGGCTTCGTGTGTCTTTGCAGTCCCACGAGCAATTAAGTTCATGTGCATAATTTCAGGATGTGAGAGTGTTAAAAGCAATTAACTTTTCCATGCCTTACCTGGAGTTTTATCCTTGCATGACTCCATGGATGACCTCCGACTGGTCGACTCTGACTCTGAATCCCTGGGAGTATGGTCATGTGACCTGTCAGTTGATATATCTTCGTCTTTATCGTCCATGACAGCTTTACGAGCTTCACCAGGAGACATGAGCATCAAGTCTCTTACCACTGTTAAAAGGGTGAAAATGTGTATTTTTTATTTCAAGATTAAATAAAACATTTATCTAGTCTCTATATTTCTTCCTCAAAAATACTTAAATAAACTAGTTTAAACATACTTCATTTCAATGATTATCATATTTTCCATCTGCAACTTGATTGGCATATCTTTGTTTTTCCTATAAAGAATAATGTTTTGAAACATTCGATTATAGATTTTGGAATTGATGCCTATGTAAAACTAGAAGGAAAGATAATCACTGATGCTAATCGATGTCCCCGTTTGGCTAATATGAAGTTTACTAAATTAAAATGAAAAATCTGGATGGGAATTGCAATACATATAATTGTATACTTGATGTTATAAAACATGGATGATAATTAACACAGTCCCATTCAAATACAATAAATATAAACGTGTAGGCTTCTTTTAAATATTTTTTCATACCATCCAGGCCTTCCAAAACTTGCAAGAAACTGAATGAATGAATGAACGAACGAACGAATGGAACAGAGAAATTATTTATGTTTCCAAATGTATAAAGATATTTACAAACAATTCAGTATCAGCTGATAAGTCAAGGAATCTTTCATCAAACCTCAAATTTCACAAAATTTAGAAGTAAAACACTTCGACAGGAACACGATTGCATGACGACAGATGGCGACAGACAGTCACAACTACTCAATCTGAGCTTTCAGGTCAGATGAACTTAAAACGTATACTGATGACTCCCACTAATTTATATTCAAGAATATTCAGTAACAAAATAATAGATGTAAACAAGATGGGACAAATAAAATAAAAAGATAGAAAATATATCACGTGTTTTTATAAATGAGCTAAATATCTAGATGGCTAGTGAGATCAGAAGTACTGTTTAGCTGAACCTTACATCTGGTTAAATATGATTCCATAATTATGATAGAGTGATAGTGATCAAACGATAATCGAGTAGAATCGAATAATCGTCGTTTTAAGTCGGCGACAATCGATAGTGAATTGACGGAATCAATTGTCGCTACAGTATGTACTATTCGCTCTTTAACGCTCTTTCTATAGGATTGAGTCGTTTCCGGAAAGGGACGCTACTCCCGAAAAACTGGCCGAGTCAAACTTGAATATGAAAGTGTAAACAAAAAAACAGAGATATATCCGTACACAGGCATGACAAGATCGGTAGTCTCGAACTTTTTTCAGATTTCATAAAACGGAAACGGGAATGCCAATGAAGGAATATCTTAATAACTATAATTACAATACATATATTTACTTCATTCTGATTGATTAGTCATTCCTAAAAGTGTCCTGTTATTTCTCAATAACACGTCAAAATGAAATTATTCCAGTTGCACAGACGCAGACTAAAGTGGAAGCCCAACATTTGATTTGAGCGACAAAATATATCATTTTTAACTAAATGAAGGCCATAACTCCGCTGTTACTGGTACGATCTAGCTAGTTTTTGAAATTGTCTGAGCTTTCATTGATATTACCAATCTGGTAAAGTTTGGTGAAGGTCAGATGAAAAATGAAGGCCCATTCATCTTAACGAGGCAAAATATGGCATTTTTAACCAAATCAAGGGCCATAACTCCGCTGTTACTGGTCCAATCTAGCTGGTTTTCGAATTTGTGCAAGCTTTCATTGATATTAACAATCTGTTAAAGTTTGGTAAAGATCGAAAGAAAAATGAAGGCCCTATCATCTTAACGAGGCAAAATACATTATTTTTAACTAAATCAAGGGCCATAACTCTGGTATTACTAAACCAATTTGGCTGGTTGTCGAATTTGTCTAAGCTTTCATTGATATTAACAATCTGTTAAAGTTTGGTAAAGATCGGATGAAAAATGAAGGCCCTATCATCTTAACGAGGTAAAAGTTAACAGACGACGGACAACTCCCCATCCCATAAGTTGAAAAAAAAAAGAAAATGAAAAACAATCCTTAAATGTGCAATAAGACGTATGCAGATAAAGGTAAAGTTGCAGTCCAGTGGCTGGGTTACGTCATTATATATGTTAAATTTTAACAGTTGACGAAAAGACATTCGGAAATATGTGATTTAGTGTTTGCAATTTTGTTTTTTAAACTTGGAATGCTAAATAGTGTTTAGTTGAGAAAGGTTCAGTATTGATTTAACTATTGGTGCTGAATAAATCTGTAACAGTAACTGTTCAAAGTTTGTTGTCTTGCTTATAATTAATAGATTGGTTCATTGGAGTTTTGTAATGCAATATAATAGTGAAACTACAAATGTTAAAAAATCAAAGACTGATTTGGTTGACCGTTTTGTTGTTTTTATGTGTGTTTAAAGCAGATTTCTTTTTAACTTGGAAATTCAACGCTAAATATTGTTTAGTTGATAGAGTTTCAGTATTAAATAGTAATTACTGAACAGAATCTGTTGTCTTGTTGTATCAGCATTTGCACTATTGGTCCATTTGAGTTTTGTGATACTATCATAATAATTTATTGCATTCCTGAGAGTACTTTCTATTGTCCAAAGTCGTATGATATAGTCAATACAGGAAAACGAAAGTGTACAGATATTTTGTATAACGGCACAATTTTCAAAATATGTGCCGTTATACCAGATATCATACAATGGGGCGTGGCTAGAGATAAAACAGTTATAGAATATCCAACTTGGTGTTACACACATATATCTTGAAAACATCTCGGCTTACGCATCAATATCATTTTATGATATATGCTTGTAACACTTTGTTGGACATTCTGTAACTATTACACAAATGTTAATTATTTTGCCAATTTTAAATAATACTAAACATGAACAAGCACATCAAATTATTGTTTTAGACATTTCAAATATTAAAAGAATAAAGTGTTTTCAATTTCAAATAATAATAATTTGATGTTATTGTTCATGTTTAATACAATTACTATTACAGTATTATTGTTATCAAATGTTGTTTTACTAAAAAAAAATCTTCCGATTATGAATCGAACAGTCCCAGCCGATTCAGTTTGATAATCGATTAAAACAAATGTCTGATTTTACAACACTATAG
This sequence comes from Cyrtodaria siliqua, assembly GCA_037043455.1. Lineage (NCBI taxonomy): Eukaryota > Metazoa > Mollusca > Bivalvia > Adapedonta > Hiatellidae > Cyrtodaria > Cyrtodaria siliqua. The sequence continues at coordinate 81,753 of JAWPHD010010597.1, forward strand.
AGTGGACATTAATCATGTTAATACAATATGCAATTATTTGCAGTGAAGTCAAAATGAAAGGCTGTACTAACTGAATCGCTCCAAAATCTTTCGACCCCCTGGAGTTGCCAGATCAAGACTGTTTTTCCCATTTATGTCCTTGACATCATACAAGCCGCCAGCATCAAGAAGCATCTTGAGACATTCCACATGACCTTGTTCTGCAGCGTAGTGCATGGCCGTCCGGCTCTGGAGGTAGTCAGGTTTGTTTGGGTCTCCTGATAGACAGCAAACACATGACAGTGGTGAAGCTAGAGCATTTTAAAGTATACACAAGAAACACATAATGCTAGTGGGATCCTATTTTGAAGCTGAAATTTTGATTGTTTAGCCTGATTTTTAAAAAAATGTCATGGAAAACAAAACAATAAAAAACCTTCCTGTATACCTGCACCCGACTTTTTAATGTTCTTATTTTTGCAGACAATGCATTAAGGTTGCTGAGTACTCTGCGCGCAAGTAGTTACTCCCCTGCACATAAAGTAACATTTAATGAAGTTTATATGAATACACTCGCGACATCCATTATATAGCAATTTCATCATTTAACATTGGTTCAACATGTTTCAGTCTAAGAATATTATCACAGCCCTTTAATGAGATTGTATAGAGAACATCTTCTGTACTGACCTTTCTTCTGCAAGAGAAGTCCAAGGATCTCCCGCTCACCATTGTGGGCTGCTTCATGAAGGGAGCTCCACTGGTACAGCCCTATCAAGTTGGGGTCGTAACACTGCTGTAGCGCAACCCTTACTTCATCTACATCCCCATATCTAACCGCTTCATGTAACTTTGTGTCAAACGTGCCCTCAGGGTTACCCATCACTGGTCATAGACATGCACTGCATGTTGGAACTGGAAATAAGGCCTGGAACAGAAAAAATGGTACTGAATCAATACCTGGGCCAACACAATTTAAAGGGAGCAAAACACTAGTACAGTACTCTCAGTGGTGTTTGAACTCAGAACCTCTTTTATGCAAGGCGAATGATCCATCAATGCCATAAAAGCTAGCTCTGTAGTGAGACAGTAGTAACACGCTTATAAACCTATCTACATGTATTTACATACACCCACAAATGAGTCCTACTATCCTCGACCTATTAGTTTTTTTTTCTTCCTTTACTGTCACCGATCAATTCTGATCATCACGACAGGGTGGTGGCATATATGCAGCCAGAAACTGTATATTTATTAAAAGTTAAGTACAGTGTCTAAAGATGAATTGTAGAATTAAAAACAAATGACTACTGACCTTAACATTAAAACTAATTACAAATATGATGCGAGAGTTGTGTGTATAGTCAACTCTCATTTTATAAGTCTAATTAAGTTAAGACTTAAAAGAATCTACTGTAGTCATGGAAACAGTAGATTCTGAAAGAGCATTCCAAAGTGGTATTACTCTTGGAAAAAATGAAAACTTTAAAAGATCAGTTGAGGCAGTCAGTCGATCGTATTGTTGTAGATGGGATGTTCTTTTTGAGTATCTAGTCGCTTTATAAGTCATAAGATAACGGTCTCTGTCAATGTCAACTAGTCCATTATGTATTTTGTAAAAGAATGTTAAACATGAGTTGGTACGTCTTTGCTCTAGGGTTGACCACTGTAAATCGCCAAGCATGTCCCCAACATGACTGGTATTATGCCATCTCCTACATGTCCATCTAGCTGCTGTTCTTTGTACCATCTCAATTTTATGTTTGTTAACCTGGGTATGGGGATTCCAAATTGTGGAGGCATATTCAAGTTGAGGACGAACTAAAGTCTGGTAAGCATTTACCTTAGTTTCCCTGGGGGCGAGTGACAGATTTCGGCGTAGAAAGCCAAGAGTTTTTGTTGCCTTGTTGGTTATAGTTTGGATGTGCGGCGTCCAGTCTAGTGTATCAGTGATTGTAACTTCAATTGTTGCTTTCACCTCGTCAAACGTCTGTCCATGTAAGGTGTAACAGTAATTAAATTGCTTGTCTGGTCGGTGTCGTGTTATTCTCATTGAGTGACATTTGGACACATTGAACTTCATGAGCCACTGTTGCTCCCATGTACCAAGTTTCTGTAGGTCGGTCTGTAGTTCAATGTGGTCCTGATGGGAATATATATTTTTGTAGAGGACACAGTCATCTGCAAAAAGCCTAACATTTGACGATATACCATCAGGGAGGTCGTTAATTAACAATAAGAAAAGAATGGGACCCAGGCAGGAGCCTTGGGGGGAATCGGGTATAACTGGAGCTGGATCGGAGTGCGTTCCGTCGAGTACTACTTCTTGTGTCCTGTCTGATAACCATGAGGCGATCCAACGGTTGGTTGTCCCTCTTACACCGTAGTGGTTTAGTTTGTATAGTAGTCGCTTGTGAGGGACTTTGTCGAAGGCTTTGGCAAAGTCCATCACAATAACGTCTGTCTGTTTGTGCTTCTTATTGTAACCTCTGTCTAGATTTAGCGCTATGTCATGAATAAATTGAACTAACTGAGTTTCACAAGAACGTCTGCTTCTGAAACCGTGCTGCGAGTCAACAAGTATGTCGTTTGTGTGTAGATGCTTCATAATATTACTAACTAGGATATGTTCTAGAACCTTACAGCATATGCATGTTAGTGAGACCGGCCTATAATTAGAGGGGTCATACTTTTCCCCCTTCTTATAGATTGGAGCCACATTGGCTTTGCGCCAGTCGTCAGGGACTTGTCCGTTTTTCAGTGACCTATTAAATACAGCTGTAAGGATGTCACCCAATTCATTGCAGCATTCCTTAAGTATGCGTCCATTGATAGTGTCTGGGCCGGAAGCTTTATTGGGATTTAGTTTCCCAAGATATGACCTTACATCATTTGGGTATACGTAGATGTCATTCATATTTGGGTGTTGACCTTTTCCTAATTGTGGTAGACTTGTTTTACCCTCTTCCATAAAAACCGAGTGAAACTGATTGTTGAGAATATTAGCTTTCTCTTTACTGTCCGTCATCAGGATACCATTTTCTCTTAAGGACGATATGTTATTTTGTCCATTCCTAAGGCTATTAATATATGACCAGAATTTTTTAGGGGTAGCCTAGGGATTTTCATCCTCGGACGAGGCGAAGATATCATTAACATATTTAAAGTGGGCATCTCTGATTTTCTTTTGTAGTTGTGTCCTAAATTTCTTATATTTTTCTATTTCTTGGGGAGAGTTAGATCTGCATGAACGTCTGAAAAGCTTTCCCCTTCTTTTCAGAAGTCTCTTAATGTCAGTATTGATCCACGGGTGACCAACACGTGAGCTTGTCATTTTTGATGGAACAAATGTGTTCATCGCCTTAATTACTTCTGTCTTAAAGTCAGTCCACAAGTCATTTGTTGAGAATTTGTTTAAATCCTGGGCTACGACCATTTAACCACAGTTGGCTACATATATCAATAAACCATTAATATAGATTTGACATAATATGACGTTAGTTAAAATCAAGTATTCAAACTGCAACAAAAACTACCGCGACTTTGAAAATGGGATATATTTAATGGCAAGACCACCGGTAAAGTGATAAAATATACATAGCCTTAAAAACTTAATCTTATTTGCAAGTTATTTCTTTGTTGTTTAGAACTATTCATTAAGCAGAAAAGTTGTCATAAAGTTGATGACGAAATGTGCACATTACTGGCTGTATACCAGATATCGTCATTTTTAGGTTGGTTCTTTAATATATATCTAAATCAAAACTAGTCATCTCGTAAATATTTTTGCCGGTAGAGAAGCTTACCCCTTTGCCGTAAATATTCTGTGTTTACATTGTTCCTATTCTCAGTAACAAGTGTCACGTGACCGTTACTAAATATAGACCGAATTGGGCCGGCCGTTTGAGTTGAATGTAGTAGTTATCGTCATGTTCAGTTTAATACCGAATAATCTATGTTTGGGATGATGAAAATGTGTGTAGTTATTAATTGAAACATAAATATACCATTGCATATGAATACACAAAAAAAAATGTCTAGAAAAAAAATTATATCTACAATTTAAAATGTTTTTTCAACTGTAGGTATCGGATGTAATTTACTTCGCTTCGACGTTCATAATTTAAAGGGAAATAACTGTCCGACAATTTAAATTGATTGGCGTGAACTAGTTGTATCCCTTGGCTGAAACTGTTTAGCACATGCTTTTAGTTTTTTGGGCATGTCAAATTGACTCAATGGTTCGACGTACAAGGTCAGCTATTTTAAAAGAAAATTTTCCTGCGCATGCGCATTAGCGGGTGATTCCCCCGATTGTGTTTTGTTTATAACGGTATTTATATAGGTAAATGGGTTGGTTTGAGAGTGTATGATAACATTTCTAAAAAAAAATTCCCTCTCCAATCATCTGATGATAGTGTGTAGTGATAAATTGTAAAGTGGAGTCGAAAAATAATCACAACATCGAGCGTTTTATTGATAATGACGAAATCTGGTGAATGACGATAACTGGTACACAACCAGTAAACGAGTACAGAAGTAATTTCCGCCATAGGTCGAAATCACATGGCGGTCGAAAAACAGACAGAAAGACTATAAATATCTCCATTCTTTATCTTTTTGATTATTGATATTGGTCACGAAAATTCCGTACACTCAGCAGTGTTTTAATTTAGGACCTCTCGCATGTAAGACGGACACTCTACCGATGTTGCCACAACTGCGAGTTCTGTACGTGGCGATACAGTAGTAACAAACTTATAAACTATGCATATTTTATTATTAACATAAATAGGAAATTGAGAGTTGACCTCCATTGAGTCAGCTAAAATACCAAATATACCAAGTAAGTAAAAATACCAAGCTAAAATACCAAGTAAGTAAGTATACACTCCCAACTCACCCCACCCACTTATTTAACAAACCATTTCACTTAAGTTAATATATGAAGATATGAATACTCTCCAATAAAAGATAACACCTAAACTGATATAAAATAAAGGTGTTCATACTTGTCGTTTACCGTTTTAATACAACCGTTGTGTTCACTAGTATACCGATATTTACATAATTGCATAGCTCAGTTTTCACAAATCGGACCTGTTGTCAAAGACGCCATAGCCAGGTTCGCGCGCTCACGTCACGCGAGATGTGAAGAATTGTGGGATCTCAATGGCTGCCTTGTGCAACTTGCGGAGTGACGGAATCTAAATTTAACCGACCTTGCTGTTGTTTCCTTCGAAACTGGTCAAATCTCATTTGATTTTGGCATTCAAATGTTGTATCTGCACCCATGATCAAGTACATTGTTATGGGATTGCGTGGTTTTTTCGTGCTGGCTGCAAAAATTTGGAGTTTCATATGTTACTGCTTCAAACGTCAAATTCGATCGGTATGTTTACACTTATGATCTGCACGTGTGATTTGTAAACAGACGCGATACTTTTAGATAAGCCAGATTTTATCTTTATTTTGTTGAAAAAGTTGCTATGCATATTGCAATTTAATTTCACATTTTTATTATTTTCAAACAGAAAGTTGGGAATTAGGTCATTAGGAATTCCCCTGAATTTTAAACTAACCGGTGACCCGAAGACTCAAAGTGAGCTATTGTGTAACTGCCTTTTGTCAGTTCTTCATGCCGTTGTTTCAAAAGCTGATGTGAAATCCAAGGGTTCTCCCCAGGACATTTTAGCCAGGTGCTCCATAATGTGTGCATCTTCTATATAAAAATAGTGCCAACCCTGTCTTAGACAACCTACTGTGCATGAGGGCGCCTAAATGTTGAATATGAATCAAGATTTTTTTTATTACTTTCTATATGTTTTTCATACCAGTTCTGTTTGAATAGAATGAAAACAGATGCTCCTAAATCTGTTTGCAATATTGGCGTAGCCATCCTCTAAGCTTCGCAAAGCCAAAAAATCATTTTGACTACCCACTGTTTACATGTAATTTTATTGACAGCCGAAAACCAAAATGGCGACGGCGGAACATTCCACTTTTCTGGGGTAGGGTGACTTAAAAAATCAGTTTACCAATAGTGGTGTAAATAATAAAATATAAATGCAATATACTATTTAGTTACCTTTTATTTGCTAGATAAAATTTAAAAGATAAGTATGATCGATTGCTGGAGGTGCTGAATATTAAACAACAACACCACCCTGCATAACCTACGTTTTACTTGGTACATCAGAACGGTAGAAACAGACATGCGCAGATGACAATTTCTAAAAATAATGCCGCCATATTGTTTTAATTTTTACAATGTAAACAAGGGGGTCAAAATAAATTTTAGGCTTTGTGAAGCATAACAGATGGCTATGGCAAGATCGTAAACAGATCCAGGAGCATCTATTTCATTCTGTTTAACCATATCAGGTATGGAAACATAACAAGTAATAAAAAAAATTCTTGATTCATATTTGATGTCACTCAGGCAACCTGAAATGCACAGTAATTCTCACTCAGTGGGTGAGGTACGAACATTTTAATACCCGCTTGCACATCCACATATATTCCAATCATATAACAGAGTTGCAAGTTTGTACCTTTAGGAGGAGATAGTCTATTACGCACAGACATAATTAACCAAGGAATTTCTTTTACTGAAAGACAAACAGTAAACAATTTTTTATACATGTAGTTTAACTGTTTACTGCAATGACAAGACAGTACTGTTATTGTATATCCATAATAATACAATATATAGTGTCAGATATAAAAATGGTGAAATGACTCGCTTTGTTTCCACAAAATGTTGCTACTCATGTCTTCATCAAGAATCTCCCTAAATATTTGTTGGTTACAGGTACTTGTACATTAACTCGTCTCCATACCTATACTCAGCAAAAATAGAAACGTCCCTCTTTTAAGCTGTGATTTGCATAGGGTTGACTTTGTTACACTTTGTACACCAATATAGATACAATTTCATCATTTTGTACTTATCACTAAATCATTCTGATTAATTATCATCAAAAACGAAAGTTTGTCTGTTGCTGCTAAAACATGTTTTATTCAAATTGCAAAATCACTATATTTTTCTTATAAAGGGAGGTAATCTAAAAATATTTGTTCTTGAAAGCTGTATTGCACAAAAATGAGTGAAAAGGTCAGCATCTTTTCTATGTTTTTGTGGTGATGAGGTCATTCTCTGTTTATTTCAATATAACAAAACTGTGTTAACTCAAAGTTTTAACCACAAGACCCGGAAATGCTATTTAAACCAAATCAAGGGGAATACGTTTTCCCACAAGTTTGATTCAAAGAAAATTGTTTTCATGACAGTGCTGGCCTTTAACAAAGGTACTGGCATATAAGATTAAATAAAATATAATTTCATTGTGTCTAAATCTATGGGTAAAGTTGGGGTCGTTTCTATTTTTGCTCGGTATATAATACATATTTATGGAGAATTGTCATCATACATGAAAGTCATACATACATGTATATCCTGTTTATTTAAGGTTATCCAACACCAGACTGTGAAATATGAAACCATACCACTGTCTCCCCTATCCAAGCATAGGCTTAGTAAGTACACTATTTTCATCTGTTATATATACTATATAGACTATAGATGGAGCCATACCCCTTTCTCCACTGTTCAAGCATATAATTAGTAAGTATGTTACCTTTGCTTATATTATAAACAATAGTTGAAACCATACCGTGTATCGCTTAAAGTACATGTACACTAAGCTTGTTAATATGATAGGCTACGAGTAAGATAATCGTTGGAACAATACCATACATTATACAACGTAGTAAGTATGCTTACGTTTTCCTAATATCAGTCAGATGGAACCTTACCACTACCTTTGCTGTCTAAGCAGAGGCTTTAGTTCGTTTGGTTAAATGGTGTTTTTCATAATTTTTAGCACAATCATGTAAGGCCATAATATATGATGGTCGTTTTGTTTGTGGTAGAGGCAGATCACCCAGTTTTTCCTGGGTAGAACCAGTACTGTATACCTCTCGCCATCGGTAAGAATCAACATTCTCAGTTGACAAATTGGGCTCCGAGTGGGATTCGAGAGATGGTGAGAGGCAAGAAAGTTTGAGACGTAGCGTCTTGAACATCCAGGCCACGGATACTTCATTACTTGTTACAAGTTGTATGAAGTAGCGTTATAAATGTTAACCTGGCTTACATTATAGACACAACTTGGAACTGTCTCTGCTTTATTTAGAACCAAGCATACACAGAGTATGCTATAGTAGTTATGAACCATGATACCTCTGTCTTGGCTGTACCCACATAGACCTAGGTAAGGACACTAAATTAGCTTATATTATAGATACATGTATACCCCAACTGTCTCCAATATCCATGCATGCCAGGGCTTTTTTTCGTAAAAAGGGGAAGAGGCCCAGGGCTTTTTTAATTTATATAACGGAGGCCTGTAAAGGGCCTCTTCCCAATTGAAAATTTGACTGTTTTTTTTTCCAAACTTTGGCAGAAATCTTCCCCAATCATATAAAAGCAGCAGTCTCTCAGAATTTGAGAAAAAAATATGAATTCTGTAATGTGTTTTTGTCTGTTAATTCAATGCAGACTCAAAGAGATGTCAGTAATTATAATAACTTCAGGATGACAATATAAATAAAGCATAGTATTGTCATATTTACTTAATTTATGAAATCTTACATATTTCCCAAAATGAGAAATAAGCGTGCTCTTTTTTCCCAAAATGGGTAGGCCTGGGCCTCTTCCCAATTTTAAAAATGTGTGATTTTCGAGTTAAAGGAGAAAAAATAATGCGATTTTGATATATAAGAGGAACAGTGTATTAGGCAGAAATTGAAGATCTGGGTGTGCAAATATGCAAAAGAGGTACATTTTAGATAAACTGTCTTCTATAAATGTATCCCAACATAATAATATTGAGAAAGTTAGAGGGGGAAATAATGTTAAGCGAAAAAATATTTTTTTTTATTATTTTAGGGGAATTTTCTCAGCCAAAGAGGGGAAAAAGTAGTCTATTTTGCTAAGAGAAAATTGACATCGGCCCCTGTTTATGAAGGGGAAAAAAGCTCTGCATGCACTTGGTAATAAAAATGACAGTAGTTAGTAAATAGAATCAATATCTTTGTCTCCACTGTCCAAGCATAATATTAGTAAGGCCAAAAAAAAAAAAACCTGTGTTTCCGGTGGCCCGACCGACCCTATTTTTAAGGGGCCGACCCTAAAACTTTTTATGATTTTTTTTTTTTTTAAAAAACAACAAAACATTGTTTATTTGTTCTGAACAATGATTTATCACAATATATCGAGGTAAACTTACATCACAGAGAAACATTCAGCTGTATCATCAACTTGTATGGGGTTTATGTGATAAATACATGAAGAATCTCACAATATCTTGCTCCAAAAAAAAAAAAAAAAAAAAAAAAAATGCCTACCTACCGACCCTGTTTTTTCAGAGCATGCAGTAGGAAACACACCTATTTTTTTTTTTGGCCTAAGTATCTGTATTTCATAGACAATGGTTAAAAACATACCTCTGTTGCCACTGTCCAACCATAGACTGAGGCAGTAAGCTAAAATGTGCCAATGTCGTAGACAGTACTGGTAGTCAGAACCATACCACTGTCTCGCTATACAAGCGTAGACTTAGTAAGCGGTATACTGGATTTGCTAATATTATAGACGATGGGTTGAACCAAACCCCTGTCTCCAATATCCAAGCATGGACGTAGTTATACAAATGCCAGTGGTAAGAACCATGCCGCTTGTCTGTACTGTCCGAGCATAGAAATGTGGCTCCATCGAAAATGGAGTGTCTACTATAGAATTTGCAGCAACTCTGCAGTTTTGCAGGTTAGACGTTTCTAAGCCCATTCTCCATATTTTATCATGATGTTAATGGAGGATGAGCCTTGCATGTTCATTCCAGTTACTGAGTTAGGCTCCATAGAACCTTTCATTTGTTGTTGCGCCAAAACCCAATTCAATAAAATTTAGACTTTGTAAGTACCCTAAATTCTCTTATTTCAGAGACAGTTGTTAGAACCATACCACTGTCTCCACTGTCCAAGCACAGACTTAGTAAGTATGCTCAAATTTGCTAATGCCTCATATAATGGTTGGAACAAAACCACTCTGTCCACTGTCCATGAACATACTTAGTAAGTAGTGTATACCCCTGTAATAAACGCCTCCGTTTGTTTTTTGAAAAGTGTGTCATAGTATTTTTTTAATTTTTTAATTTTTAATTTTTACATATGAGATCTAGTTTAGAGAAAAATACACTTGCCAGTAGCCTGACTTGACTTGAGGTCTAGTTTAAATACCCCCACACCCACCCAAGACACACACACACAAGCATTTAAGAGGTAGATTTATAAAATGTGTAAAAAAACACACTTTTTTATGGTCTCATATAAATGCACCCCTTTTGTAAAATACAATGCCCCTGGGAGTGTTTATACCAGGGTATAGGGTATGCTAAAATTCGCTATTTGCTA